>CANYCX011844335.1:0-13356 GCA_948193385.1 Breynia disticha f. nivosa | reverse complement strand
AGTTGTGTGGATGTTTCTTGGCTTGATCTTGGTGTTCTTCAGCTGAAAATACCCTCTTCTATCCTCTGGTGACGGCTCCCAAGTGTCTAACCTCGACTTTAGGGTTTTAAGGCTTATATTTATAGAAAACCCTAAAGTCTGCTGCTTTTTTCGACAGTCAATGCGCATCGAACGGTTTGGGGAACGGTTTCCCAAACCGTTCCCCATCCCGTTTGGCTCTTCGGAGTGCAGTCAGTGTGGCCGAACGGTTTTCCGAACGGTTTAGTGTAAACCGTTCGGCATCCCGTTTGATGGTTCTGTTTCTTTGGGTTGTTGTAAACGGTTTGGCGAACGGTTTACCAAACCGTTCGCAAAACCGTTTGAGTCTTCTGAGGAACACTCAACTTAGAACGGTTTAGTATAAACCGTTCGTAACACCGTTTGGGCATTCTGAAATGCAATGTAGGTGAAACGGTCTGCAGAACGGTTTGTGAAACCGTTCTGCAAACCGTTTGGTAGTTCTGTGAAGCATTCCATGTAGAACGGTTTGGCAAACGGTTTAGGAAACCGTTTGGCATCCCGTTTTGCCTCCTTCATGTGTATTCTTTGACGATTTTCTGCTTTGAGTTCAGTTGAATTTCATACTTTATGCTCTAAATCCTGAATACACAAAAAATAACAATAATTAGGCCGAAATAACACTCGATTACACCAAAAGTATGATAAATGTCACATAATAAAATACGAAATATAAGTATAAATTGACATTTATCAGAAGGTATATTCATTCATCAGACCAAATACACAAAGGAGTTACTAAAGAAGTTCAAACTTCAAGATTGCAAGGAAATGCATACTCCTATAGTATCTACATTAAAGCTTGATAAAGATGAGAATGGCAAGTCGATTGATGAAAAGTTCTATAGAGGTATGATTGATTCATTACTCTATTTATCTGCTTCTGGACCGATATAATGTTTGCAACATGTATGTGTGCAAGATTTCAACCTAATCCTAAAGAATGTCACTTAACTGCTTGCAAAAGGATCTTTAGATACCTAATTAGAACAATTGGATTGGGTCTCTAGCATCCCTCATGTTTAGATTTCAATCTTGTTGTTATAGTGATCTTGATCACTATGGATGGAAATTGGATAGAAAAGTACCAGTGGATCATGTCATTTCATTGGATCTTGTCTAATTTCTTGGAGCAGTAAGAAACAAACAAGTGTAGCAATTTCCACTGCTAAATTGGAATATGTAGCCGCTGGTAGTGCATGCTCATTATTTTTATGGATTAAATACCAACTTGAAGATTATGGTATTAAACTGGAGAAAATTCAAATAATGTATGACAATACTAGTGAAATAAATCTAAGCAAAAATCCTATAATGCACAGCAAAACAAAGCACATTGAAATTAGACATCATTTTCTAAGAGACCATGTTCAAAAGAAAAATATAAGCCTAAAATTTGTCAAAACAAAAGACCAATTGGCTGACACATTCACTAAAACTTTAGAGAAATAAACATTTGATTCAATAAGGTTTAGGTTAGGAATGTGTTATTCAAATGAAGTCTAAATTAATTTTTTGATTTTATAATTTTTCATGCATTAATTGATGATAATTGATTATATGTTTGAATTTGTTAATTTGTTGTTTATTGATGTTATTTGATGTTGATTTTACTGAAAATTGATGTTTATGATATATTCTTAAGTTGTTTTTTATGTTTTGATGACGATATTTGAATTTGGTTAATTGAATGGAAAATGATGAATTATGAATTAAATGTTTTTTAATATTTTTTGATTGATTTAGAGAATTATACTATTCATGATTTTGGTTTTACATATGCAATTCTATGATAGAAAGTTCATTTTCTTCATATTTTTAACTTGATCGTACATTGAAATGGTCATTGAGAACTTGGAATATGGTCGGAAGGAGAACGGCATTTGTCGGAATGGAATTTTGCTGGAAATAGGAAAATAACATATGTTGACGGGAAAGAATAACGTGCGTTAATATGGAAAACAGGGTATAAGAATAACGTATGTTCAGAACAGAGTAACCTACATTAAATATATTAACATACGTTAATTTCAAAAATAACTTATGTTATCGGTTCCTAGACCCTTAAAACCATGACAGAACTCTATTTTTCCCTCACCTTTCACTTAAAAAATGTAACATCCTCATCCTTAAGTTCTATTATTAGTAAATAAGAAATGATGGATTAGATAAAGCATTCATGCGAAGAATGAAAGTTGATTGCCAGTTGACTTATGGTTGACATAGGTACATATAGAAGGAAAACCATTGTTGGAAACCAGCAGAGTACACGTTGTAGGCCATTAGTATGCTATGTGGGGCTTAGCACGCGTAGTACATGGACGAGCACGCGTACTTGAAGCCATTAGACACGTTGTGGAGGCGAGTGCGCGTAGTCAATGGAAGACCACGCATACCTGTTGGTGACCACGCGTAGTTAGGATTGAAGCAGGAGCTGGATGACTTTGGGAGCAAGGAAAGCTGACGAGGCTTCCTATCCTCGCCTATAAAAAGGGAAAGGAAGAAGGTGAAGGAAGCAAGCAAGAAAGGAAAGAAAGCAGGAGAGGAGAGAGAAGGATATAGTGAGAGAGATAGATAGAAAATGAAAGAAAGAGAGATTTAGCACAGGAGACCGACGATTGGAGCAGGCTCGGTATTTTGGAGATTTTATACGGATCAAACTGTGAGTAATCTAGATCTAATTTTAAATTAAGTTAATGTTTACACCTGTTAGCGTGTGGATATTTGTTGATAGATGACTTATGTGTTTAATTTATAGGTTGAATTATATGTTTTATATGTTTATGTTATGATTGATAGATGAAACCTTAGGATGAAATCCTAAGAATGTACAGATAAGAAATTTAAATCACACAAATGAAAACATAAGCAAATGATAACAATATATGTTTAAATGAAATCCAGGATAACACAGACGGTAAAGGAAGTTCATGATCTTTCATGACTTCAGATAATTCACAGATGATCGTATTTTCATAAATACGATTAATTGATAAAAGAACACGTGAATGAACACAAACATATGATTTCATAGTCATATGATGAATCACATTGTGGCATGATCACCTGATCATAATCTCGTGAATGAATACAATCAATTGATATAAGAATATATGTAAAGATCATATGCATATGATAACACAGTTACATGAATCACATTCAAGCACATGATTACACAGACAGAGACACATGATAGTGGTGGTGACACAGATAGAGGCGGTGATAGATAATGGTGGTGAATGGAGATGGAAGAATAACAGAGACAGAAGCATAATGGAGACGAAAGATAAATGGAGATGGAAGTATAATCATAGTTCAGTATAGCACAGTCTACATGTTCACATGTTCACATTTTCATATGTTCATCGGTATAGCACATCACATGATTACCAGTTCACATGTTCATATAATAAGTATAAAGATTACATATTACGGAACAAAGATAAAGAATACAACAAAGTATACAGTTGATAAGATATGTGTGTCTTCACGTATATAAACATAAAAGATGAATCAAGAAAACAAGATAGATTTAAAAGATAATAAGAAATTATATATATGATTACTCACTGACCCCGCAACTCATGCAACTGCGGTTTTTGTTTTAGGAGCAGATAGAAGATAGTCCAGCAAGTGGGTCAGCTGCAACTCCTCAGCACTTTCTCTCTCTCCAGTCAGACAATTGTAAAACGCTTCTGCATTCAAAAGTTTAACTATATGATTAAATACGTAGTAAAAGTAGGGACGTTTTAATTTGGTATCAGAGAAAAAAATGAAAAAGTTTATTGACAAGGTTAAACTACATGCTTATAACTTAATTAGATTATGATGTTTTAGAAAACCTCTCGGCCCAAACGACTAATTTCACCCATTTCCTTGATTCTTGATTGTTTTGCTCCACACTTGTTCCAAAACATCCCTACACATCAACTAATCAAAACCCTAGCTCCAAACTGCATCAAAAACTGCCAAATTTCTTAGATTTTGCATATTTCCAAAATTCAAAATTCTCAAAAATCTTCAAACGGCACCAAAACGAGCAGCTAAAAGGACTAGAGGAGGTGAAGGAACGAGTTCTACACCTCAAACGAACTATAACAACGTACTATTTGTATGTCAAGAAGCCCAAACTTACTTTGACAATGTTTTAGTCCATGAGAATTTAATAGAAAGCTTGTTCTTTAGCTTTAGTTCGTTATCTGCAGTGGGATTGGAGATAGAACCCACATTTAGGAGAGTGGGATTTGCGACTTTTGTTACCTAGACTTACGATATTTTTTATGTTTTGGTTAAGGATTTTTATGTGAATTTGACTCATAGTATGATGATTTTGGTGAGTTGCTAATTAGTTCTCGTGTAAATAATGTTGCTTTTGAGTTTTCTAAGAGTAACCTGCAAAGTTGGTTCGATCTTAAGCAGGTTGGATATAAGTGTATAGGGAGTTTTGAATATTTTGAGGATGAGAGTCATGAGTATTTGAGTGATCCGGATATTGTTTTAGGGAGCAATAGGAATAAGGCGACTGTTATATCTTGGATTAAGTTACAGTCGAGATTGGTTTGAGAACTAAAAGAGTTGGATAGCAACTCCTTCGGGATTCAGATGAGGATGGTACACAACGCCTTGACTCGGGCTATCACGCCCAAGGTACATACACAGTCGATTCTTAGAAGCATTCATCTTGAGGTGATGTAGCACATCTTGCGAGGCAACAGCGTGAATTTTTATTTTATTGTTATGTCTTACATGATTAGGAAGACTGAGCAGATGTTTAGAGATGGGTATCGGTCATAGACTAGGGAGAGGTATGCTGGATTACCTTTTGGGTCTATCTTGACTGGTATTTTTTAGAAGTGCGGAGTAGATTTGGATGGACTTAGATGAGTGAAAGTCCATTCCAACCAGATAGTACGGGATTCTTATTTTAGGACTATGAGTTATTATCGCACTCAGGTACAAGGCTGGGTATTATATAGATACTTAGATAAGGCGATAGTCTTACACAACAGTTCTCGATATACAGCAGCCAGAGTTGTTCCTCCACAAGCCAAACCCGAGGTTTCCTATAGTGGAGCAGGTCCCTCCACTACAGCGCCTGCACACTCTGTAGACCCTTTGACTTCTGCACCTCCACCAGCACCAGCAGCCACAGCTCATACTACTACAAACCCTGCTGTTCTTGATAGACTGACTACTATAGAGCAGAGGTTGACTACTCTGGAGAGAGGACTCTAGTATGTCACCAAGTTAGTTAAGAAAGGAGTTGACAAACTTGGTTGCTCATTTGAGGAGGCAACTCAGACTGATTCTCTGGCACAGACACGAGCTCCAGTAGCTAGAGCGTCTGACGAGCAGGTAGAAGAGTCTTCTCTTAGGCCGCACAGACATCGTCGCACTCCCTCTGCCTGACCAGTGTTCCAGTTCTCAGAGCGACATCTCTCAAACTTATGATTATTTTTATTTTCATATTTATGCTTATGTTAGTTTTTATTATGACATGTTGATACATTTGCATATTTATGACATATATTTATGACATTTGCATATTTATGACATATATTTTTATGACATACATTTGCATATTTATGATTTCCCACTTTAAAGACTTCATTAATGACTTTAATGTTCATAAATTCAGGGGGAGTTACTCAAACCTTTGTTGCTAATGACAAAAAGGGAGAAAAAAGAAAGAATTAAAAGAACGGGTTAAGATTTGATTAAGATAAAATTAAGCTCAGATTAGTGAAAAGTATAAATTTTTTTCTTAATTTAAAAAAGGGGAGAAAAATGAAAAATCAAATTGATTAAGTTTACAAAAATTGAAAAAACAAAATGGGAGAAAAATGCTTATAAGTAAAAATGATTTTGCAAATTGATATGTTGTTATGCAACTGTACTTATTCTGTTCATTTTTGTACTTATGAGATTTTATTATATTTTTTGTGGACTAATGTGGAGACAAGATTTAAAAATCTTGATCAAATCAAAAATTTTGTTTTTGGTTGTTTTCATTGTTTCCAATCTTGCATCTTCTTTAAAAGTTTTGTCATTATCAAAAAGGGGGAGATTGTTGGATCAAGGGTGATCAACATAGAGTCCCGGACTTAGTTTTGACAATGTGAAACTGTTTAAAGAGAACATTCCAAGAATTCAATCCGAAAATTTCAAATATTTCACATTCAAGCATAACTATATGCATGTAACAATCACCTTCCAATATCCAAACACTCAATACCATGAAATTTTCAAACATAAGGGCATTCCAAGCAATAACGACAAATCTTAATTCATCACCATTCACATCATGAGCCACTCATTCTCAACAACAAACTTTGCACATTTAGTTTAATACCTTATCGTACAAGTCATATCACAACTATATATTATCCATATGATCCCAACATAGTTAGTACATTGCTCTTACTAAAAACAACCAAAAGTTATTAGTCATTTTCGTTTCTTTCACACACAAATTACGGTTCATTCATTTAAACCATCATAATCCACATGACAATCACAACATTCATGTACAATAGCAATCATAACACTTAATTCATATCAGTCGTCATGCTTCTAAGCAACAATGATGAGCATTCCACGAGGACGGAGCACAACGATTTCTTTAAACCATTCCTATTTTCAAAACTCAAACATTGTTTTAAAAACCAAAACATGCACATGACTAAAAACAATACCACTATCCTGAGGAAATTTAATTCCCGTTTTGATACCACTAAATGTCGCGCCCAAATTTAAAGAAGTCATTTTCAAATAAATTAGAATTTTGGCAACCGTTTTTTTCTTTTTTTTGAAAAGAGAGGTGATGCACAAATTATATACGTACGGGTTTTTAAAATACACTGCACCCCATAAAAATACAATGCATTATATATAAAAGCTTATACAAAATTCATCTTCAATTCAAAATCATTATTCCTAAATGTGTGCTCCATCGAACTTTCTCGTGGAAATCATCCTAGACATGCACATAACACAACCAACAAACTAATGTGAGTAATTAAATTACCCAGTAATTACACTTACAACACTTAGTTAATGCATAAGTACTCATTGGTAAAGTTTTTTAGGTATTTTATGATCCAAGGTAAAGGAATCATCCTAAACATTAACTACTTTCAATAGGTATTAGTTCGTTATCCAAGGCTAATGCCTTAAATCTTAGTTTATACCCAACTACCAAGTATTAGGTCGATTGTTATTCCCATTCTTCCCTTAACCATATCAGTTTTTACGCTGCCAGACGAACGGGAACGACCTACATAGACCGTTCTTCTGGTCATTTCCCCTTACTGAGTTGATTCTGTAAATGGAATGGCTTGGGGAACAGTTTGCATAGGTTGTTCCCTAGGCCGATCCAACCTACTATTTCCAAAAAATCTGCCACTTTTTCTCTTAGCATTTCATACAAATCAACCTCAATTCATAGGTATCATCCTGCAAGCAATCCACATTAAACTACAACATTAAACACATCATGTTCCATTTTAACTCCTTAACAATAATCAAGAAATCCAATTACTCAATTTCACACAACATTGATAATCCATAAATCATATTAATTCATAACTCCACAACTCAAGTTCTCGCTCACTTCATCAAACACGTCATATTCAACCCTCAAGCCTTTCAATACTTAATTCGTACTCAATTCATATTTCACATACTCACCTTAAAATGAGAAAACAATCATATCATATCCACTTGAACCCATTTAATCGAATTCGAATCCAATTAACATTGTCCTTACTTCTAGATTACCATTAATTACCATTATCCCTCACTCCATATTATCATTTCTTTACACGTAAGATCAATACACATACGTGGACACACACACCATTCAAGTTCCATGACCTCATTTCATGCCAATCATGCAACCCATGTTTTCCTTCCTTACAATCAAGCACTTATTAAACCCATAAACACATAGAACCATACATAAGCACGACAACCATGCCACTTGCATTCACACAGAGCATACTGTAACAATCCACATAATCCAAATGAAACTTATAGCAGATCATGTTCATGCATCACAACTCCAACACATAATAATCAAACACAAGGCCATACCATTAACATTCCAAAGAAAATCCGCATACATTCATTTTTCATGCAACAATACCATCTATGCATAATGAATGCAGATGAAATTCTAAACATTTCCACACATATGCCCCAGCGCCTCATAACCAATCACAAATCTAGAGAGCTCTTGCCCTCTTTTTATTTGAGAGATCTCTCTCTTTTTGTTGGACTAACCCCCCACTTTTCACATTAACGGAGCTCTCACTCCTTTATTCGAGCTCTTGCTCATATCAGTTGGGCTAATCCCCCTTTCGTTTCACAAGGAAGAACATCCCACCTTCCTTTCTGTAACATTGGACTAATCCCCCTTTCTTTTCACAAGGAAAAATAACTCGCTTTCCTTTCCATAATCTCATAGCATGAACATGCAATATGCTCATGCAGATGCCAATACTGACATTCATCCCAATAAAATCCATGAAATGCTCCACATATTCACGACCATACCAACAAGCACAAATCATATATCGCATATATTCAAGGCAAACGCAGTATTCCCAATTACATATACATGCATTTCACGAGATTTCACACAATACACTTGCCTTAAGGGCACATTCCCATACAATTAATCCACACATAATTGCAATATCATAATTGCACTAATAATCATTTCATACGAAGTTACGCATTCGCGACATAAATCTTTAATCAAACACAAATTAGGCATTTTGACAAATCATTATATTTCCAACGAATTCAATCAAGTTTTCATTCTGCCACACATTTCAACAAATGTAGCAAGCCAAGTACCATAAAATCATTCAATACAACCAGACCCACAAGAACATTAACCTTTGCATATTTTCATAAAATCATCCGCAAATCTCAAATCGCATCAATTCACAAATCAAGGCTAACCAACCCATAATTTTATTTCCTAATTCACGTTAACCACAGTTAATCCATTCCTTGACTTCAACACAATTATCATACTACAAATTTTCCATATCTCAATTAGACAACATCATACCCACAAACATGCATATTGAGTCATTACCACTCGTCGTATCCAAACCAATTCATGCATTGTTACATTCATAGCACAAAGGCATAATTAACATAGCACATGTCGCACTCAAACAAATCATTAACAGTACATCAGTCTCAAGTCCATTGAAGACACTTTGGCCTACCATTTCAACGTATTCCATTCAATCAAATATATTTAACCATACAAATGCAAGACCTACAATGGTAAGTGTGTCGCGGTGAACTTACTTCGAAATCTGAAAAGTTGGCTCGTCACTCCACTCTGCTCCGGCTTCCGAACACTACCTCCTACATTAATCAAGTTACATTTTCCATATTAACCACAAATCTAAGTTCAATTTCTCATTTTCATTCCTATTTATCATAATCTCTAATTTACCAAAATCCTAAAATCATAAATCTCTTTCAAATTTTCAGTTTTTAGTTCCAAATGTACACAATACTTCCACTAACTGTAATTCAACCATAATACATCTTTTTCCCAAACCATAGTCTCAAAATCATCCAAAAATCAAGCTCTTTTGAAGGACCAAGCACACTCTTCCTCAAGCTTGAATCTACTAGATTCAGGTTTTTTAAGGTTAGATTTGGTGTTTCTAGGCTCTAGATCGAAGGATATTAGGGGTAGGGTTAAGAGAAAAGTCGGGTGAGGGCTTTTAGGTTTTATTTCCTCTTTCTAAAATGTTCATGCAGACCTATTTTAAAGGCCCCGATAGACCAAACGACCTGCAGAACGGCCTCACCAAAACATTCTGGTGGTCGTTCCCACTTTATTCACAGCAAAAATGAATTTTGGCAGCAGTGGGAAAACAGTTTGGGGAACGGTCAGCCTTGGTTGTTTCCCATACCGTTCCCAGCCACTGTTCCAACAATATTTGCTAGTTTTAGGTCATATTTTTTGGGGTTTTACACTGGGTCACTGATCGGACTGGATAAATAATAATTAAATAAAAATAATTATTAATTATTATAATTTAAGATGAAATAATTATTAAAAATAATTAAATAGAAAAACATCATCAAATTAATAAAAGTTATTTCAAAATAATTTTAAGTTCATAAAATATATGTCAGAAAAACTTATAATTATAAGTGTAATTTTTTTACAATTTAAATAATTCAAGTTTAAAAGTGTGTTTTCATTGCATATAGTATAAATGTTTAATAAAAGTTACACTTTTCCTTTCTTTAACAAGATGTTTTATAAGAAAAAATAAAAATGACCAAATTATTGAATAATATTAATTTCAATGAAAAATTATGAATAAGTGTCATCATATAATACATGTGAACTCATTGATCCTATAAAACCATTGACCGGTGTATAGCAAGCGCACTAGACCGGTGTATAGCAAGCGCACTAGATCGGTGTAGTTTTACCATGGAAGTATGACTCTCGAGATCGAATATCTCGAGGAATGTAGTACTTAAATTAATTCGGTGCCAACAATGAAATAAAATAAAGTAGTAAACATGGCAAATTGTTGGTTTTAGAAGTTTTAACTAAAGACAAAATGCGCAAATAAAAATCGGAACTAAAAGCAATAAGTAAGAGCATCGGATTTTCCTAGACTTCAATAGACCTACACTTGGTTACTCATTTGAATTGAGGTTAATGATGGTGTTCTCGTGCTATCATCAATTAAGAGTCCCTTTCGGGATGCTTAAAATTGTGTCCTTAAACCTAGATAATGTTCTACTTTCGTGAATTGAGGTTAATGGGTAAGAGCATCGGGTTTTTCTAGACTTCAATAGACCTACACTTGGCTACTTAGTTGAATTGAGGTTAATGATGGTGTTCTCATGCTATCATCAATTAAGAGTCCCTTTTGGGATGCTAAAAATTGCATCCTTAAACCTAGATAATGTTCTACTTTCATGAATTGAGGTTAATGAGTAAGAGCATTGGGTTTTCCTAGACTTCAATAGACCTACACTTGGTTACTTAGTTGAATTGAGGTTAATGATGGTGTTCTCGTTCTATCATCAATTAAAAGTGTAACATCCTAGAAATTGTAGGATTTAAAATAAAATAAAAACTGCATTTATTCGGATCAAATCGGATCAATTTAGGAAATATTTGGAAAATCAGCAGGCAGCACAACCATGAGCATGCCATGTGCTCATGTGGGATGATTAGCACAACCCCGTGCTCATCTCAAAAAAATCAGCACGTTATCGTGTTGAATTAAATGCAGAATAATACCGTTCACAGCAGAATAGGAACTCGTATTGAGATTTCAAGACACGATGTGTGGCACGACCCGTGCTCCAGGTCGTGTTGACTGGGATTTATCAAGCATTCTGTTTCTTATTGAATTCATCTACAAAACAGAACAAACAAGCTAACAGCAGTGTGGAGAAACCCTAATTTTCGTCCAGCAACGTGAAAGAGTTAGAGAAACACTTAGTTCTATCAAGAATCAATCCTAAATTCATTCCAAGTGTGAAGGTAAGCTTCTAAGTTATTCTTGGCTGAATTTGATGGATTATGCTTGCTGTGTTGCTGTGTTTGCGAGTTAAGCGTGTTAGTTGCTAAAAAAGATGCTGGAACTCAGTTATTTAATGACTAGTTTAGGAATTAACAAGTTTCCCATGGTTGTTTGATTGTCTAGGAGGATCTAGATGAGTCTGTGAATTAGCAGTGGAAGCAGTGCTAATAGCACGTATTTCGTGGTAAGTGGTTTCCACTTATGACTTTTATACTTACGAGTATTGAGTAGTTTCGTAAGTGATTTCCTTAGTTAAGTATCTTAATACTTAAAGGAAAAAGAGATAAAAGACTTAAAGCTTAAAAGCTTTAAAGGAAACTAAAATACTCATATATATATATATATTATGTTTGTGTGAAATATAATTAGCTTGATGTGATTTCTAGCTTGTGTTAATATGAGTATTGACTGTGATTTCGATTATTATGCTCTATTTGATTATATGCCAGATTGACATATTGTTGACTTGTGGTTAACATGATTTGTTTTGGCATATTTATAAGCATGAGACTTGCTTGATTTGAGCATACATTTGAGATTATCTTATAGCATATTGAATGCATATAATCATTCATTGTGTTGCATGTTTTGTGTGACACTAAGCTACAGAGATTCCAGCATGTGACGCGCACTGTCAGTTGAGAGACTCCTAACATGTCGATTGAGAGATTCTGGACGATTCCGTGATTTATTCACGATGTCGAGTAAGACGCTCGATGCCACGTGAGACTCGTGATGCCATGTGAAACTCGCGCGATGCCGGTGAGACGCCGATGGATGTAAGCCCCTGGCATTCACATATGTGTGTGCATGAGATTCATTTCTTACACGAGATTATGGCTTTCATATGAGCATTGATTTTTATATCTACATATGTATGCTATTGAGTTATACGATGAGTTCATATGTATTGGCATGTTTGGTACTTGACCATATTGTTATGCAAACAAGTGTGATTATGTGTTTGATGAGTTTAAACACTGTTTATATGATGTATAATTGATGTTGGATATGTTTATACCTATAAATAACTTGTTTATTGAGATTTGAGATAAAATCAGAATGGAAAATTACCAAAACACTAGCTCAGCACGACCATGTGCTGATCAGCACGCCCTGTGCTGCTGGGCCATTCTGGAATTGTGTATGAGCACGCCCTCGCGCTCTAAGGTAGCACGATCGTGTTACTTGGGTTTGTGTTTAATGAACATAGCTCGTGTTTGATTTGGCACGACGTGTCAATTGAGAAAGCTGTTGAGCATGCCCTCGTGTTCATCCAGCACGACCTCGTGCTGTTCCCCTGCACTTCAATTATTCAATATTCTGATTTCCACTTACTGAGTATTTGTGAATACTCACCTATTTGAATGTTGAATTGTAGTGAAGATCGTAGATAGCTGCTTTTCGACTTGCGAACTGTTGATCAGAGGCATATTGAGATTCTGTACAAGGTCCGGCTCCGATGTTTTATTCAGCTTTTGATTTGTACATATATGTATATATGATATTTTTCTTTCGCTGGTGTGTGTATTTTGTGATAAATGGCTTTGGGCCCGAGTTCGGGGTATATCTATATATGAGATTTTATTTATATTTAAGTTGGAGTTTTTATTATTTCTTTTATTTTTAAAATGGGGCAAAAATTTGGGGATATTGTGTTTTAAATTTGAGCTCCACAAAGAGTCCCTTTCAGGATGCTCAAAAT
>CANYCX011843913.1:0-17948 GCA_948193385.1 Breynia disticha f. nivosa | reverse complement strand
CTCGTTTAAATAAACGAGCCGAGCTTGAACATTTTAGTTCCACAAAAATATTTACATGATATATTTTGTACAATGATATATTTTAAGCAGGTTAAAGTTATGGATTTATATGGTGCCACCACCACGTTTATTTTTATTTATTTTTTTTTTTTGTCTGCTGTGTCGGCGACACCGCCCGGTATCCGGTGGCCACATTGGACCCCGACTATTCCGGACCACGTTTATGGCTACGTCAATTCTTGCACATTTTAGTTCCCTTTTCCTTTTTGGATCTTTTCGTAATTACTTTGTACAATGATATATTTTTCTACACTTTTTTGTTTGTTGTTGATGACCAAATTCATCTTTTTTCTTTTCTTTTTGGATCATATTGCTTTTTTATGATATTAGTTTATGTAGATTTGTGTAATTGATTTGAGAATAAGAAATAATAAATACAAGATTTATGTGATTCGAACTATGTGATTTATGTTGAATGAAAAGAAAGAATATCTTTATTGATTGAAAGAATGTACAATAGTTCTGAATAAAATACTATTCTTACGTGTATCTTTTAGAAAATCTAATTTTTTCCACGTTGTGTTGTTGGTATAACTAAAGACATAGTCTGTTCGTGTAGTCTAATGTTTTATTATACGAGCAATTACATGTTTGTATACATTTTCGTGTAGTCACTCCAGACTTTCTCTATATGGACATGGTCAGATCCCTGATTACACGACTTGTGTAATCACCTATGAATATCGTCAATGAACTGCAACACTTCAAATTAACTCAAAACTTATATTTTCTCAATATACACATCAAATAAGCTCCAAATTAACATACAAAATCAATAAAACTCATAATAACTTTAATATTTTCACATTTAGATTAAAAGGGCATGAATTAAAATTGTTTTTTTTTTATAATTGACATCTTAAAAAAAAGTTTGCAAAGCCTGAACTTTGGGGAGAGCAACTACATACAAAAGAAAAAAAAAATAAATCCTTATCCCTTTTCCTTCAAATTCTAGAGTTCATAATTTCATTGTCTTTACTTGAGACCAAAATTGGAGGAGCATCTCTTCATATATGCTAAGAATTCAACCAATGCATGATAATATTCGAAATATAAATCACCTCCCTAATTCGACAAAGTTGTACAATAGATTTTATTCTCACTATAGGACGAATATAATGATAGATTCTAAAATGCAACAAGGTAGGACGACAATTTAAGTTAACGGATTGTCATCGTATTAGTGACTTTTGTATTAAATATAATTATATATGACATAAATATTGCAAAAATTAAAGTTTTGTGATTCGTATGGTATCTAATCGTGTACTTATATTAATTATGTTATTGGATCATAAATTATCAAGCATAAAAAGAAAGACTAGTCGCATATAATAGGTTAAAAAAATAAAGAATAATACTATTAGGATTTAGTGAGAATAAACGTAGTTTAATTCAGTCGCGTTTGCGCGAAAATCAATCAATAAAGTCAGAATATAAATAAGAACGTAGAAATATTGACACAAAAATTTAACATGGTTCGGTATTAAAACCTACGTTTACGGAAAAAAGAAATAGTATTAAATCTACTATATGAAAAATATGCCAAGTAAAAGCTCACACCATTCAAGAGAGAATCTGCATTCAAGTATTTTGTTGTGATGACTGATAAGCTTGTTAGAATATCAAACTTGAATTTGTTGAATTCATATCTTTTCCTGTGAAAAGTTCTGTAATGGTCATGATATATATAGAAAGAGTCTTCTAATTTGCAGCTAATAATTGCATTAAGAAGAACTGATTAAGGAAACATGTGAAGCCTCCAACAACCACAGATTATGATCGCTTAAACAATTGGGAGTGGGAAGCTTTGTTTATGGTTCCTAAAGCCAAGCCCATTCCATGTTGCAGAAGCTAAGGTAAGATTAGGCTTTATTGAAGATGGTAAGATTGCAACATCCCCTTTTCTAAAACGTATAAAACTAGAATTGGGAGCTCTAGAAATGAAGCTTCCAATGGAATTAGGTGAACTCGGTAGTTGAAGGAGTTGACTAATGATAATGACAGTAATAATAATGATAATAACAGGTTCAATGCTTCCCCAAGTAATGCATTTGGAAATACATCTCTTATTGAACTTATATTGGACTAATGTTCTAAGTTAGATCTTGATAAGCTTGTTAATTTGTGTTCAGGAAATATGTCTTAAGCCAATTATTACATTATCATTCAAACAAATCAATTGATTGTTCTAGGCAGAAACATTAGTAACGATAAAACTCAGCCTTATTCATCTGAAGCAATCAACCCCCTTCTGTATTGTTCCTTCATGCTCTGGGACAGTTCAATATCTTCTGTTATGTACCTGATGAAAGCAAGGCTGCGGTAGAGAAATCTTGGAGAAGTCTTCACTTCTCCTGACATGATGGCTCTTTTAAGGTTACATACAAACAAAAAAGTATTGAAAAATCGATGGATTTACAAGGAATGATTCAATTCAGGCTCTTGTTTTGTCTCGACGAGAGAAACCTCCCGGCACATGACAGTGATCTCTTCATTGGAACAGGACTTTTATGCAGGCATTGTGTAATTGAAGAATTACCAGCAAGTCTCAAAGAGCTTGAACTTCCTTCCTTTGGCATTTCAACTCTTGAAGGTGTTTCAGAAGGCTTAATTTGGCTGTCAGAACTCCCCTCCAAGCCTGTGAGAATTGTTGCAGACGTCACAGAATTCGCCGAAAACGATCTCTTTATAGGATGTGCAGTGTTCTTAATAGTTTCGTGATGACCATCAGAATCAGAAAGGAGTTGAGGGTTTATATTATTGTTAGAATTGGCATGATCATCCTTAACAATGCTTTGGCCGCCATGAATTATGTCTCCTCTCTCCTCCTGCACAACTCTGTTCTCGCGGAGAGCTTCATTTCTTTCGTGATTATTACCCAAATCATCACGACTTCCAGAATTCTCCATTCGGGTATTACCAATGGTGCTTTGAATTCCAGGATTCTGATTCACCGAAACCAAGGGAACACTAACGACATCATTAACAATATGCGCCCGACACAAGGGACAATTGGTGTGAGACCTCAACCAAGTATCTATACAAGAAATATGAAAGGCATGATTACATTTAGGCAACAACCTGAGTCTCTCGTTCTGTTGGAACTCACTCAAGCAAACTGAACATTCTGTGCCTTCAATCAATCCCTCACCCTTTTTATACCTGCAAATTGTTATGGAATTGATAATTGACTGCTGCAATCCAACTGTGGTGATGAACCATATTGGATGATCAACGCGATTCTCATCAAGAAACTCTTCATCAGGGTTATTTTCCAGTTCATGTTCTACTTGCCTGTTGGTTCTGCAGCAGCACCATCGAGGAAAGGACTTGGCAACGATAACATAGTAGCAAACAACCAGGAAGAAAGCTGCGAGCAGAGAAACTATGACGAAAACATATGGCGGAATGTGTTGTTGTTGAGATAAAAAGGTAGAAGTTGGAGGAGGTGGTGGTGGTGGAGGCAGAAAATAGTAGTCTCCGTAAGGATAACAGTTGTAAGGACAAGGATCACAAAACTCAGGACAGTCTGTAGTTTGGTTTGTTGCAGTTAAGGCAGGGAAAAGTTTCCTGTGCTTCATTGCCATTAAAGAGAAGCAAGAAATTCAGACACAATTGAAGGGAGATCAACAACCTATGTGATTGAGTGAAGTTTGTGATCAGTTAATTATCTTTTGTTTGAATTAAAAGACAAGAAAATATTATGTTAAGACAAGTGTCTCTTTCAGGTTGAAGAGAATAACAGTGATGTGTTTGGTGAGTTAATTTGGCTTTCATTTTCTTGATAATTGTCTCTTAAATTTCTTCGGATGACAGCATTTTCTGTATGTTCTAAGTTTCTACCATCTATTATCTTCTAATTAATTTACATTTTCTGAGATATGAACTGCATATAATCGACAGAATTAAGACAGTGATCCTGAATTTTATGCATACAAATCTTCTAATTAATATGGTGACAAGTCACTGTCAGGATTAATATAACATATCTTAAAGTTAATGCATTTAGAGAGTTTATAATTAGTATTGGGTAAGAATCAACGTCAGGTTCAGTGTTAATCTGTAAAGTGAATTGACATCATATCTGTAATGTGTAATCTATGCATCAAATATTGTTGAGGACCAATAGATTTGGTCTGATCACTCGCTTACTTCAACAAAATCCCCTCATTAATATTTGTTTGTTATGATAATCTCCCGGAACCTCATCTCCTTCGCTGTCTCTATACGGGCAAAAGACATGTACATGAAGTTCACAAGTCTGTTCGTGTAGTCTACTTCAGACCACTTGAGCGTATCTTGTTGCTAGCTTTACTTACCAAACCAAATATATGGATATCACATCACATTATTTTCAGTATCCGTCCATGAACCTACAGGGAACGTACAGAAGTTTTAGCATTGTGGCAGAGATCAAGTAGGCAAGGGAAGCTTCTTTCTGGCTGATGTTGTGATCAGACTTCTGCTCTTGTTTCTGAGGATTCTGCTTTTCGTTTGGCAGTTCAAATGGCTGCCAATTTCCGTCCTCAGCCGTTTGCGATTCGTTCAGATTCTTTTCTATAAAGCTCTTAAGGATCTTCAGACGTGTCTAGTGAAATTAGACCAATTATCTTAGATGTTCAGTTGTGATTCCATAAATTATGGAAGGTGTGCCAGTCAAATGGGTTCCAACTTCCAAGTTCTGGTAATTCATCAGCTGATATTATTGTTGTTTTCCATATGAAGTGTTAACCCTTAAGAATTATTTACAAGGGTCAGATGATAGATGTGCAGAAATATGAGAGCAAATAACAAAGAAATTGTAAGAAAGATTCATTTGCCTTTTCTCAAGCGAACAAGTAGAAGAGTTCATTGATATTCTGATGTCAAATCTTGCAAGCATGTAATCATGCGATAAGGTGAAAATCTGATTCGTGAGAAGACAAAAACAGATGTTGGAGAAGTATTTAGTGGGAGCGAGGGGGCAAGGAGGCGAGGACTAGAAGGAGTTCGCGAAAACTAGTGTTGTTGACAATTACGTGACGTGGACCTGAAGGAGCGGTCATTTGAGCGAATAACGAAGTGATGGCGGCGCAAACAGTTATTTGAACGGTTGCAATGAATTTCAAATGAATAACTCATCTTCCACGTGTCTGAAGCTTAGTATAACAGTTTTATGTTAATGAATGTGGCCTTGAGGAAGTGGGGAAGTTGCAACCGCTCAAGTTATGGAATAACCACACCAGAGGCCTATATAAGAAGATTTTCAAATAACGCGGGGACACACTCTACACACAGAGACATTTTCATTGTTTTTCATTTTGTCTTTCTTTCACTTTCACTAGCTTAGTTAGAAATTGTCTCTACTTGCTAAAAGTGGTCTTGAGGAAGTGGGAAAGTTGCAACCGCTTAAGTTGTGGAATAACCACACCAGAGGCCTATAAAAGAAGATTTTCGAGCAACGCAGGAACACACTCTACACACACCAACATTTTCCATGCTTTTCATTTTGTCTTTTCTTTCACTTATACTAGCTTAGTTAGAAATAGTTTCTTTTTACTAAAAGTGTCGAAAGAGTCACTTGTGAACAGTCATCTTCTAAAGCGTCTTCTGTAAGTAACTTACTGTAATTGTAGTCTATAATTTAATGCAATTCAGTTTTTAGTCATTTACTTTCCTACACTTTACTTTTGTTTACTTGTTTTTCTACACTTAAGAGTAGTTTAACTTAACGTCTTCTCCTAAAAATGAATCTCTCTCAACCTCTCTCGTTTGTCCCTGAAACACCAAACGTTACTCCCCCACCGGATCCTCCTGACCCGCCTCAGGCCGATCAAGTAATGGAAGAAGTAATCCAGGTGCGGGAGAGCCCTGAAGCTAGTCATACTGACGAGCAAATGGAACATATGAATAATCAGGAGCAGGATACAGAAATGGGAGAAGCCATGCAAAGCATGCAGGAGCAACCGAAAGGAGAGGAAAGCTCTCCACAGGGTCGAGGGAGTTCAAGAAATTCGGAGGAGAGACCAGAACAAAGGGAGGACAAGTCGCCTGAAGGGCAGAAACAGGGAAGTAATACTCCCAGGATAGAAAGTGATAAAGGGACTTCATCTCTGAATCAAGCATCCCAGGTTAATGTACAAAATCGGGGTCCCTTCCTATCGTTTAGAGAAGCACTCTCAGGACCCAAAAGCCCTCCCAAACGAGCTGAGAACCTTATTGCGAGTAAACGAGTTAATCTTCAGTTCATGGAAAATAATCCACTGAAACCACATTTCACATGCTCAGAATCATTGAAGGAAGAGCTAAGTATACCGTGGAAGAAAGCCCTAGTTGCTAAGCCACTGGGTCGGAACGTGGGATATAGTCCTTTTATTCGAAGAGTGGGCGAAATATGGAAACCTCGTGGAACCATAGAGATAATCCCACTGGGAAGTGGCTACTATCTCATAAGGTTAGATAATGACGAGGATAGGGAAAGAATTCTATTGGAAGGCCCTTGGACCGTACAGGGACATTATCTTACGGTGCGGCAGTGGAGTCCTGACTTCATTCCTTCAGATGATCACATTGAGAAAACACTAGCCTGGGTCAGATTCCCAGAATTATCAATGATGTATTACAATGAAGACCTGCTTTATGCCATTGCCTCTAGCATCGGGAAACCGGTGAAAATTGATGTAAACACTAAGTTAACAACAAGGGGAAGATTTGCTAGAGTGTGTGTGGAAATAGACTTGTCCAAGCCGCTGGTGGGGCAGTTTTGGCTCGATAAAAGGTGGCATTCTGTGGAATATGAAGGTATTCATACCATATGCTTTGAATGCGGCCGGTATGGTCATCGGACGGAACAGTGCTCGTCAAGAAAGGATGGCCAGGCAGCGGAGAAGGAATCAGGACAAACGGGAAACTCAAATACCGAGGGTAATGCAACAGCGCAACATCAGGCTGTCAATCAAGGTGGCGAAAAAAGAAATATGGAAAAAGGTGAGTGCAGTAATAATGCATGGAAGCAAGTTGGCGGAAGGAGTGCTAATGCATCTGGGCATGGACCGCACATGGTGGCCCAAACAAGAAACAACAGGACACGTGGGCAAATAAGATTGGGTGGAATTAGAATAATGGATGGGAAAGAGGACAATAGATCGACTAATAGGTTCGAGCATTTATTATAAGAAGATTTGGAGGTAAGCAAAGAGAACCATCAAGGCTACCCTAATGATGATATAGACAGTCAAGGTGCGGCTAATAAATGCCAGGAATCCTCAGCTAAAAAACAACGGGTAGAGAAGGGGATTAAGAGTGTCGTTGTGCGGCAAGAGAAAGCAGAAGGGCCTCACATCCAGAAGGCCCAAACAGGATCCAAATTGAAGCATCAGTCCCAAACAAAAGCACAAGAAACACAAACACAAGGAAACACGCAGAACACTTCACGCTTGAATGCCAGGGTGCAGAAGAGGGGGAACAACAGGAGGAAGCTGAACAAGAAGTAGTAATGATCCAATCGAATGATACCACTGTTTCTTTGGAGAAAGCCTTAGCAAGGATCCCATCAGAGATTCTTAGGGGAAGAGAAGAAGACGATGGACAGGTTTCGAAAATGGGAGCCATTCAAGCACATATGGCTCACCCTCCAGAGCCACCGGATATAACGGGAAGCAAGGAGGCGTCGCAGTCGAGAGTGGAAGAAAGGGAAGGGAGGAGAAGTAGCAGAGCAGGGGTCCGTCGGCATCGATCCCTGTCAGGAAACAATAGGAGAAGAACCAGTCCTGAGGCACAGGATGATGCCTAGTGCCCCTGTCATCAGGTGATAGCGTGTCTTTTCTTATTATTAATTATGTCATTGTTATATTGGAATGTTTGTGGGTTAGCAAATAAAGTGTCTAGGTGCCATCTTAGATATCAGGTGAAGCGGTATAAAGTGCAATTGTTGGCCTTGTCCGAACCTAAAACGAGTGGGGATAGGGCCTTGGGAATTTGTAGAAGTTTAGGCTTTGAGAGTTGGCATAGAGAAGAAGCTCAAGGAATGAGTGGAGGATTATGGGTTCTATGGAATAAATCAAGCATGCAGGTTAGGATACTGATTTCGAATAAGCAATATATCCATATGAGGATAACAACAGGTAATGGGGAAGAGTGGTTGTGCACAGCGGTATATCGGAATCCCAATGGAGGTTTAGGATCAGAATTTTGGTTGGAAATGAACAATCTGGCCGATACCATTAAAGAGTCGTGGCTAGTAATTGGGGACTTCAATGCAATAGTATCCTCTAGGGAATGCAGCAGAGGTGGGGGAAGCCCGAGACTTAAAAACTTATTTGCGGATTGGATAAACAACCTGGGGCTTATAGATATGGGTTACGCGGGTTCTCCCTACACATGGGCAAGGGGAAACTCGGCCCGTAACCGAATTCAGAGGAGACTTGATAGGGCAATGTGTAATTTGGAAGGACGTCTAAAGTGGAGTGAAAGTGGGGTACATCACTTGGAAAGAGTATTTTCTGATCATGCTCCCATTCTGGTTAATTTTTCGGAGAATAGGCCGATGGACACTAGGAGAGTTCCATTTAGATTCGAAGCTGCCTGGTTGGGACATAAAAATTTTATAGACATGGTGGAGGAGCAATGGAAGGAGGGTGAGAACATAAGAAGTAAATTGGATCGTCTTAAGGAAGGGTTAAGAATCTGGAACAAGGAAGTCTTTGGGAATGTATTCGGGAGGAAGAAGAGAATCATAGCCAGAATCGGAGGTATTCAACGAGCCTTAGATAGAGAATTCAAACCGGGGTTGGTGGAGCTTGAAAGGAATCTACAGGCAGAACTGGAGCAGGTACTTAGGGAGGAGGAGATTCTATGGTTCCAAAAGGCTAGGGATAAATGGATTCTATTTGGGGATAGAAACACAAGGTATTTCCATACAAAGACCTTGATTAGAAGACAAAGAAATCAGATTAAGGATTTGAAAGCGACAGATGGGCAATGGGTTACGGAGCAAAACAAACTGAAGGAATTAGCATGTCAGCATTTTAAGAAACTATTTACATCAGAGAAGTCGTCAACTACCACTGATGAGTGGGAGACCTCATTTCCGCAATGGGAAGAGGAGGACATCATGATAATGAAGAAGCCTTTTACTAAGGAGGAGGCTTATATTGCACTTATGGAGATGAGTCCATTTAAAGCTCTGGGTCCGGATGGGTTTCAAGCCCTCTTCTTTCAAAGAATGTGGAAAGTTGTAGGTGAGGAATTCACTAGGGCAGTCTTGCTTGCTCTGAATGACAAAATCATGGTGCCTGCAGTTAATGAAACGTATCTGGTATTAATCCCAAAAGTTCAGGATCCAGAGAACTTAACATAGTTTAGGCCCATTAGTCTTTGCAATGTATTGTACAAAGCCATTACGAAAACAATAGTCAATAGACTAAAGCCCTATCTGCCCAAATTGGTGTCACCGATGCAGACAAGTTTTATACCGGGAAGGAATATAACGGATAATATTATTATTTACCTGGAGGTTTTGCATTCCTTTAGAAAGAAAGTGAGAGGTCCAGGGAATATGTTTGTTAAGCTGGATTTGGAAAAGGCATATGATAGGATGGAATGGTCGTTTATCCAAGATACATTGGTTAAAAGTGGGATGCCATCGCATTTGATTGAGGTTATCATGATGTGTGTTACTTCGGTAAGTTTTAGGATCCTGTGGAATGGAGAAGAGACGGAGAGCATAAGACCCTCTAGAGGTCTGAGGCAAAGAGACCCTCTTTCGCCGTATTTATTTGTTATGTGCATGGAAAGGCTGAGCCAAATGATTGAGGATCAAGTTAGTAAAGGGAGATGGAAGCCAATATCACTGAGCAGGGGAGGGCCACAACTTTCACATCTGGCATTTGCAGATGATTTAATTTTATTTGCTAAGGCCGACGAATCGCAAGCGAGAACAATCCAAAAGGTCCTGGAGGAATTTTGTAATGCGTCAGGACAAAAGGTTAGCTACTCAAAGTCTTCTTTGTTTGTCTCGAAAAATGTCCCACCTCAAACCAGTGCGGCGCTCAGGTCTGTTCTTCGGATGCCAGTGACAGTGAAATTGTCTAAGTATTTGGGAGTTCCGTCAATACAGGGAAGACTCAGCAATAGTACTTATTCTGAAATACTTGATAAGGTGCAGCAGAAACTGCAAGGGTGGAAGGCTAAGACTCTATCTATGGCAGGAAGGGTCACATTAACAAAGGCGGTTTTAGCGGCTATTCCTTGCTACTCTATGCAGACGTCTCTTTTGCCAAAGGGGGTGTGTGATAAGATAGATGTTTGTCAACGGAACTTCATATGGGGTTCCTCAGGCGACCAAAGGAAAATCCATAAGGTCAAATGGCAGAATATCTGTCAACCAAAGCACTTAGGAGGCCTAGGAATTAGAAGCATGAGAGGATTGAATGAAGCGTTATTGGCTAAGCAGACATGGAGGCTTGTTACTAAGGAGGAGAGTCTCTGCACTCAAGTATTAAGGCATAAGTATTGTAAGCGAGGCACAGAATTACAGGCCAAGAGTTCGGACTCATCTACGTGGAGAGGGATAGCTAAACAAAGGGGTGTGATTGAGGAGGGGTTGGGAAAAAATGTAGTGAATGGGAGGGATACCTACTTCTGGACAGATCGGTGGCTTGGGAATGTGGTTTTGAAAGATGAAGCCATTGTTACAATTGGAGTGGAAGAACTAGATCGGAAAGTTGAGAGCTATTGGGATGGCACAAGATGGAAATGGAATGAACTTGAAACTAAACTTTCTAATCTTACATTGCTGAAGTTAGCAGCGGTAATGATTAAGAAGGAAAGTCCAAAACAAGACTCGTACACTTGGAAATTAACAGACTCGGGAAGATTCACCGTGAGCTCGGCGTATGGGAGGCATTATTGGAAGCCAGGGTCGTTTGAAGAAAGATTAGGGGGCAAGATGTGGCAGAACATATGGAAGGCAAAACTCACGGAACGTCAGAAAATATTTGGCTGGTTGCTTGGGCATGATAAGGTGCTAACCAAAACCCATCTGGTGAGGAGGGGCTTAGGAGTAGAAGTCTCATGTGGTCTATGTAGGGCGGGGACGGAAACAACATTACATTTATTTAGGGATTGCAAAGTGGTTGCGGAGTTATGGAAAGATCTAATCCCACAAGAAGCCATATCCTTTTTCTTTCATCTCCCACTGAAGGAATGGATACAATTTAACCTTGAATACACTGAATTTAAATGGCATGATATGGTATGGAATGATGTATTCGTATTGGTCTGTTGGTGGATATGGAAAAAACGTAATGATTTAGTTTTTAATAAACAAGATATTGTTGTGAATTCTGTTTTCCTAAAGCAACAGGTTGTGACCATTCTCGGAGCCTATAACTAACGACAGGGGATTGCTGCAAGTATGAAGGAAATTCTCGTTGGATGGAGGCCACCGCCAGAAGGATGGGTGAAGATCAACACTGATGGGGCGTGCAAAGGAGCATCAAAGATGGCTACATGTGGTGGGGTGATCAGGGATGCAGATGGGAGATGGTTGATTGGATTTGCGACAAACATTGGCTCGTCATCTGCGATTATAGCGGAGATTTGGGGGTTGTATTATGGCCTCGTGTTAGCATGGGAGGAGGGATTCAGGAAAATCATTGTTGAGATGGACTCCAAAATTACACTCCAATTAATACAGCAGGAGATTCAGGACTGCCACTCACTATCGATGTTAATTAATAGTTGCAGATACATTTTGAAGAGGGATTGCTCGATCAGACTTGAGCATACATATAGAGAAGGGAATAGGTTGGCGGATAAACTAGCTAATTTTGCGGGGGAACTGGAGCAAGGCTGGCACATATTCAAGAGGCCTCCAACATGCTGTCAAGAAATAGTTAAGGAAGATGTAACTGGAGTTGTAATCCCCAGATTGGTTAGGGATAGTGCTTCATGGAATTAGACTGTGTTAGTCTCCTTTGTTTACAAAAAAAAAAAGAGTAGTTTAACTTAATTTAATTTAACTTAACAAAGTATTAAATAATACGAACCCACGTATTATCATTTTTATTCACGCACAGTTTATCCGAACGCGAGTCCTTCTACTGACTTTGTGAGCGACGGACATGAAGTAATTATTTTGAATTTTGATACTGAATAATAACATTTCCCACGTGTTTTGGCATCAATGGTCTTTCGAATTGTGTTACACGTAAAATGATTCGTTCAGAATAGCCTTGGTCAACCAAAAGCTGTACATATCCGTTGAATTTCTGCAGTTTCCAGGAATCCTTTAAACTACAGGACGTTCGGTAACGTGTGGAATGGAAGTAGTTATCTTTCTAAATTACCAATTGACAAATGAAATTTTAAAACGTTAAAAGTAATCACCTAATCCAGAATTAAAAAAACGTGTCAGACAAGTGACAATTTTTAAATATTTGGAGCGTCCATGTATCTGCAAGTCTTATATATCTTCCTTACATTTCCCTTCAAGCATTTTCAACGCTAAACCACAAGCTTTTTTCTAAAATCTTCAGATTGGTCGATCAATTTCTTGATTTCAAGCAAAGATTCTTGTCAATACCAAGCAATGTTATCAGCAACAAGATCAAGTTTTCCATGCAGTATTTCTGGTCTTTATGTATCGACAAGCCGAAGAGTTCCAGTTTCTTGTACTGATGTGAGTTTAGAGAAACTTAAAGGTCAGAAGTTTATGGGGAATTTCAGGTTCCAACTTTTGAGAACAAGCCTGGGAAATCAACATACAAGGAATACAAAGATGTAAACTTGCTTTTCCTTTTAGAAACTTCATTTTGATGTTCTTAAATAATGCTTCGCAAATTTACAGCTCAGATCATGTGCAGGGTTGTTGCTGTTAACAGTGATATTGGTCCTGGACCTTCTGTTCCTGCTGATCCTTCTCCTGGTTCCTGGTAATTAGTCGAACTTGCTAAGTATTTTCTTGAACATGCCATGAATTTTAATGATACTTGATGAATGAATAGGAAACTCTGGATTCTGGGAATGGTGATATCAGTAATTATACCCTTCTGGAGAAACAAATGGATGCCTTTATTACTATTAAAGAGTAAGTAGAAACAACATAGACACATTCAAAATCTGTCAAATGCGTTCAAAAGCCTAATTTTTGTTAGAAACTGGAGCTGCAGATAAAGTTGATTCAGTAGTGCAGACAGCAGAAAATATTGCAGAATTTGTTGAAGAAGTAGCCGAGGAAGTCGAGAAGGTAGCAGATGAAGTCGCCGATCATCTTCCTGAAGGCGGAAAATTTCAAAAAGCTGCAAGAATCGTTGAGCACATAGCAAAAGAAACAGCTGAGGATGCTCACATGGTGGATGGAGTAATCGATAAGGTTTATTACCAACTACCTTGTTTTTTAATCTTAAATATGATTACCAAATTCCTTGTTTCAATCTAATCAATCCATGACTAGTAGTTGAAAGGTTTAATTAGTTGAATTAATATGCATGCAGGCTCAAGAAGTGGAGAAGGAGTTGGAGTCGTTGGTTGAACCAGTCAAGGATCATTCCAATCAAACAAGCAAAGAAGCAAAAGATTAGCATTAAGCTTCATTCCAACTCACCAACTATGTAGATTGTCTCAATTTACAATCTTCTCAACTCATTTGTAATCCCTTATAATTCAGATTATAATTTAACGTTATTAATGTCAATATCTTTATTAAAATAATATGGAAATATTTTCAGGACTCGAATTACACGTCAACGTTATTAATATCAATATCTTTACTAAACTATTATGTGTAAAAATTGTTTAATAATATTGCGAAGACTTTTCTTGTATGTAGTGTTTTTGCTTGGAAAATTGTCTCGCACTAAAGAGACTAAATCTTAGTTTTAAAGTCACATGAATATAAAATTAAAATTATATGGAGAGATACTATAAAACTCTAGGTTCGTTCGCCTAAAGTCTTTGGAAGCTACAAAAGTTTGGTCGCTAAATACTTAAATACGATCAATAAAAACAATTAACGACCAAAATTTGGTCTCAAAATTTGGCCATGAAATTGCTGGACGGACGCTAATATATTTAGCGTCTACGTGGACACTAATGTGATGTCATTGACCACGTAGTCACTAATTGCACATGCATTTTTTTATCAAAATCGCACATACATTTAACGACCACGTAGTCACTAATAATATTAATTTATTTTTTAATTAATCAATATTTATATTAATAATAAATTATAAATAAAATATATTAAAATAATACAATAATGGAGTAAAATATAAAAATAAAATAATTAATTTTATTAATTGAAATTTATTTATTTACAAAAAAATACAACTAATAATATAATTTTTCTAAAATTAAATATTACAATAACTAATAACAATAACAACAATTACTAACAACTAATAAACAACAATTATAAACAATAACAATGCAACAACAACAACAACAAGTATTAACACCAACAACAACAATTAATAATAATAAATAAATATGACAACCTTAAAATTTAAAAAAATAACAATAAATAATAAAGAAAATTTTCTTAATAAATAATGAAGAGTTGAAAATTGAGAGAAAAAGAGAGGGAAGTCGATTGTTTTAAGTGAATTTAAGTGAAAATGAAGAGAGAAGAAAAGTCTATTGAATTTAAGATAGAGGTATTTAGTGACCACCTAATCACCAATTACATAACTTTTGGTGTCAATTTGCGTTCAAATATCTGCCCATATTTCAGTACCGAGTACGTGATTGCCAGATAAATGCATTTAACAATCACATAGTTGCTAAATGCATATGTGCATATGCATTTAGCCAGCGATAGGTGGGGGTTGGTGGGCCCCTATCGGCATCTCCAGAACTTCCATTTCGTCAGTTAGATACCTGGCGGTGCCCCCACAGGTCGTCATCAAGTGGGGGCACCACCAACTGTGAAGAGTGTCAAACGAGTGTGGTGTGGCCGTGGGAGTTCTGATAGCTATAAAACGACAAGGTAATCACCGAGGACAAGGACGAAAGGTACAAAACTACATCGTTTTAAGTGGTTTTTTTGTTTAAAACTAAGGGTATTTTGGTCCTTATGATTAGAAATAAAGGGGCACTTGAAAAAAAAAACGCAGAGGTCAGAAACGTTTCTTTTCTTCTAACGATGTGCCCACTGCCCTTTGAGGTCATGACGCAATTTCACGACTCCTCCTTCACGCGATGTTACCGACAACGGAAATATTTCTAGCAAAGGACCTGCATTAGTGGTAAGTATTGACATTACTTTCTAATTTTCATGATTTTTTTATGTGAACTATGCAAGAGAATTGATGTCGTGTTTGTGTTTGTTATGTTGTGTTTTTTATGAGGTTGTGTGGGAATAGTTATGTCTGGTTGTGGGTGTTGTTGTGAATTTGTGATTGTTAAAAGAATTGATGCCTAGATTAGGAATTAGAAGCAAAAGGTGTACTAAAAATTGTAATTTCTCAAGAAGTGTTTAAACTATTAATTATATTTGGATGAAAGTACAATCAAAAGAAATTTAAGTTTTTTAATGACTCGGTTCTTCTAAAAATATGGGAAGAGAATGATAAAGCATTGTATTGTGCATTTTTTACATCAAAATGAATCTAGGTGAGGCAATATGTTGAATTGTTAATTTTATGAAGCTTGCTTGTGATGATAAAAAATAGAGTAATTCATCCACATTGTAGAATGTCATTTAAAATTTGTGAGCATATTGTTGATCTTGCTTCATTTTCAGATCGCATAAGAAGGACAGATTATTGGTGTCATTGTTGAAAGTGTTAGCAAACATGAGAAGCCTCATAAGTTGAGTTGTATTCCATTTCCAACAGTGTTTTTTTGGAGGCTTTGGAGACAAGAAAACAGTAAGCTTGATACTTTATTGATCTTATTTCTACATCATACTTATCTATAGTTGAGTAAATTGTTTAGAGAATTTGACTTCTTGCATAATTGGAATTTTGTTTATCGTAGTTCAGATTTTCCTACGTTAAGTGTCGTGTACACTAATGAGAAAGGAGAGCTCATTAAAGGAGGTTACTCGAATTTCCTCTGAAAGTTTTTTTATCCAACCTTTTCATTTCAACAATTGTAAGATGTGTCTTAGTAGTATGTATTGATGAAAAGATACTTAGCTTATAATACTAAATTATGTAAATGTATATGTGTAAGCTCAAATTTTGCCTTTGAGAACTGTGATGCTTTTATTATTATAAAGGTCGTGTTTTATCATTTTTTTTTGTTTTAAATTTTGGTGCCCCCACTGTGTAAATCTCTTCGGTCCGTCCATGCATTTAACTTCCACTGGTTGTTAAATGCATAAATGCACATGTCTTTAGCTACCATGTGGTAGCCAAATGCATGTGACGTTTAGCAACCATGTGGTAGCCAAATCCATATGCCTTTAGCATTATCATGTGGTAGCCAAATGCACGTGTGTTTGACATCCTTGTGGTAGCCAACCAAATGCATATGCCTTTAGCATTATCATGTGGTAGCCAAATGCATGTGTGTTTGGCAGCCACAAGGTCACTAAATGCATGTATACACATTCATTTAGCTATCATGTGGTAGCTAAATGCAGATGTACATTTAGCAACAACGTGGTCTATAAATGCAAATGTATTTTACTACTACGTGATCGCTAAATTCTCCCACAAAAAATTCTAGTGTCACTATTTGTGGTGGCGCCACATTTGAATACCATGTAGTTGCTAAATTCAATGACCATGTGCATTTTTACATACCATAGTCACTAAATGCATAAATACACATTCATTTAGCTATCATGTGTTAGCTAAATATACATGTACATTTAGCAACCAAGTGGTCTCTAAATACACATGCATTTAGCTACCGCGTGATCGCTAAATTCTCCCGTAAAAAACTTTTCCGTCACTTTTTGTTGTGGCGTCACATTTGACTACATGTGATTGCTGAATTCAATGACCACGTTGTAGCTTATTTTTTTGTCATTTAACGACTACGTGGTAGCTAAATGCATGTGGATTTAGTGATCACGGGGCACTGTATGATTAACTGCACATTCTTTTATCTAACATGTGGTAGCTAAACGCACATGTACATTTAGCAGCCATATGGTCGCTAAATTCTCCCGTAAAAAATTTTCGGTTACTATTTATTGTGGCGCCACATTAATTTGGCTACCATGTTCTTGTTAAATTCAATGACCACGTGGTAGCGAATTTCTTTGCCATTAAGCGACCACGCAGTCTCTAAACTTTGGTATTTTGCGACTACTTTGTTTGTCGCTAAATATTCATCGCTAAATATGGAGAATCTTGTAGTGTTCTAAGTTATGTAAACAACTAAATTACTAAACTGTAAATAGGAGAAAGCTGATAAAAAGAAATTAACAAGAATAGGAAAAACGAGAATCCAAATAATGAAGAAAGGAACTTTTAGTAAAGTTAACGTGTTGAAAGTTAAATTACAAATTAAAAGAACTGCTTACATTTGAATCAATGGAAAATATCTGACTTGTCATTACAATCAAACTGAAATCCTCTAGTCTTTGGTAAGCAAGATTAACTAAAAACTGGAAACTAAGGCAAATGAGAGATAAAATAAAGTAAGTGTATGTGTAGCCATCTCATTTCATCTGAAACATCTCATATTTATAGATTGTCTTGAATGGTTATCTAAATTTATTCGTCTCGTCTTTCTTTTTACGTCACGTGCTTCTTCAACAAAAAACTGTTGCTCTAATTTTATGAAACATATGTGAACGGTTCTATTTCAATAAATGCATGTTAACCACAATGCTTCAACAGTTCCTATTTTAAATTATAATTTTAGTATACTAAAAAGTATTGATACCTTGAGTGAAAAAAAATAATATTATTAAAAATAAAATAAAGGAAGGTTGAATGAGC
>CANYCX011843179.1:0-20105 GCA_948193385.1 Breynia disticha f. nivosa | reverse complement strand
GAAGACAAAAGGCTACGGGACAGATTTTTGAACTACACGAGTCGATTAGGAAACACACCAATCAACTAGCAGTTGGGTTAACTCAACATTATTTTTGACCACTAGTCGGCTAATGATAGGACCAGTCGACTAGTAATACGGGTAAAAGCTTAAAAACCCCTCAAACTCTCATTTTCTTCAGTTTCCTCAAACCCTCAAACCTTCTCCGCTCAATTTACCCTCTCTCCAATCGATCAGAAACTCCAAACAAACTCCAAAATCACACCTCAAATCCATTTACTCATCATCTAAAAACTTCAATTTCACTTAAATTCCCTTCTAAGCACCTCTAAATCTCTTGAAGTTACCACATTCCTCCAGAAAACTTACTTTCCTCAAACCTTCAAAAATGGCAAGAATAAAGTCCAAAGCACATAGGGAACTGGGAAAGCAACCTCAGCAAGAAAATCCCAACAAAAAATCACACCCAGAACCGTCTAGAATGTGTGGGTCATCCTCTCAAGGAGGAGCCTCTAGGGATCGGGAAAGGGTGCTTCCTCGCTTCACTCAAACCAGTCAAGACCTCTACACAAAGGTATTGTCTACCGAGATTCTTATTCCATCTATGAAATTCCATTGGTTGAATTTAGTGAAATCTCAATATGTAGAATTTTTTGGGGATTTTAAGGAGAAAGGTATATATGATGTGCTAGGATATAAGGATGATATTTATGAGGCTTTGGTGGGTGAATTTTATGAAAATATGCATGTGGTTGTTAGTGGAGATGCAAATTGTGGGATGGTTATTAGTACTAGGGTGAAAAACAAAGGGATTACTATAACAGAAGACAACTTGTGTCATTGGTTTGGGATGAAAAAGAGTTGTGTTAGGCCAACTTGTTCCAATGACAATAAGAGTATGGATAGGACTAAAGATACGGATGACTTGGATGAGGAGCCTGAACTAGTACAAAAATGGACTTTTAATTTTGAGGATGGTTTTTGTCACCTTCGACAATTGATGGTTGTCCCTAGTGATAAGCTCTTTGAGGCAATTGACATGTCGGTGCCATATCGGATACTTCACTATGCTATTAACCAAAATATCTTCCTAAAGAAGGCAAGAAAAAATCACATCACCAGCCTTGATGTGGAGATCATTCGGCATCTTAAGGAGGGAAGAGAAATTAACTTCTTACATTTGATATTGTGCATGATGAAAAGAAAGCGCCAACTCCTCCATGCCGAGCTTTTTCATCGCTCCTCTAAGCCTAAGGGGATGCCCTTTGGAGCTATTATCACTAAGATTCTTAAAACTAACCGAATTGATCTTAAAGGGGAAGCTTTTACTCCATATCCTCATAATTGGTAGGTTATGACCATAAACCTCAAAACGATGAGGTTAGTCAAAACGGTGGAATGAGGATGGATGTATGCTCCCCATGCCAACCACTTTCGATTGACTCCGGCCGAAAAAGGTGAGAAATTTGATGATGCTACTCTTAGGGGGAGTTCGGCTAGGCGTAGTCATGTGGGTTATCAAGAGATGGTGGCTCTTAGAAGGGATCTTGGTGAGGTCCGACAAGAAATGGGGACTATGCATATGGAGATTAGAGAGGAGATAAGCGCCATGGGTCGTTTGATCGAGAAAGTGTCTTCCGTTGTTGAGAAGATTTGAGACAAGCTTATTTGCCGCTCCGATGACGTTGCTAGTTCTTAGTGTTGCTTGGCACCATACCGACCCATATTTCATCATGATCTTCATATGCATTTCTCATTTAAGTTTATGTTTGAAAGTTTAGGATCTCATTATGAACTTATGTTTGAATGTCTAGTATATTTGGATGTTTATGTTGTGTAGATGATTTGAGTAGGATTCTATGAAAATTTGCATAAGTATGGATAACTGTGGTTTGCCTATTATCTTGTGGTGTTTCTTGATTTTATGTTGATGAGTTTTTTATGCCCTTGATTATGACAAAAAAGGGGATAGAAATGTGTTATTATATTGTTATTGTTTTGTGAATTTGGTTTATGCGAATTATGTTGATGATTATAGTGTTATTGTTAATGATGAATTGATGAATGATGAGTTGATGATATTGTTGGAGAATGTTGAGTGATTGATACATTGTTGATAAATTGTTAATGGCGTGAAATGGCAAATGTTGAAATATTGAAAATGGATTTTTGACTAGGATAAATGGAGCATAGACTAAGGGGCAGACAAACTCCAAAAAAGAATTCAATTAAAACTTGTAAGCTAACCACATGACAAGGGAAACCTTGATCACATATTTGTCACCTTGGTTTTGAGACTATTTTTATCAAATTCATTAAAGTTTTATCATAATCAAAAAGGGAAAGATTGTTGAACCAATAGTGGTTAACAATGTAAATCTGCCCTAAGTTGTGATATGATTAAAAACTTTATGAATTTAATAAACATAGTATTTAGGCTAGAGATTGTAAATTGAGTGATTAGAGGTTTGTGACAAAGGCTAAGTAAGAACAGACTTGAGTGGGGTGGAAAACAGTCAAGTAAGGAGATTTTCTGTGGTTCTAGTCGACCTGTGTGGAGACTAGTCGACTGGTGTACTAGAAAATCAATAAGGAGGCTAGCAACGGCTAGTTTGAGGACCACAGCCAGCCCCAAACCAGTCGACTGGGAAGTAAACCAGTCGACTGGCTCTAACTTCTGCCACCAAAACAGGGGAACAAATCTTTAGAATGACATCATGGATCAAGATTTGCTTTTTGGAAGATTTGAAATTTGAATCTGGCAGCAGGTAAGTCAACCTATGAATTGTTTAGTCAACTAATGTGTACAGCAGGGTAGACCAGTCAAATGGAGATTAGACCAGTTGACTGGAGGTTGATGCTTAGGAAGTCTAGAAGCTACTAGAATGAAAAGCACTCGACTGGAATTTAAACCAATCAACTAGAATGTTCAAAATACTCGAGTACAGTATATACCAGTCGACTGGTAAAGCTGACAGTGGACAAGAGTTGACTTTGAAAAGCAACTTAAAGTGGACCACAACAAAGACCAACGGGAAAAAACACAAGAGAATGTATAAATAGAAGCAAAGATAGAGGAAAGAGGTTAACATAAGCATTCTAAAGGATTCATCTTTGTCTTTCAAGCTCTTGCTCTTGCTTTTACTTGTGTTCTTTGTGTCTCATCTAGAAGAGTCCTCTAGTTTGAGATAGTATATCATTTGTGGTTTTATTTGAGCCGAAAATCAGATTGTTTGTAATGTGGCTTGAGCCAGAAATCAAGTGTAATAAGAAAGCTTAGTGGATTGTTGAAAATCCTAAGTGAAAGCTTAGGTAGTGGAGTAGGTGTTGATCACTGAACCACTCTAAATCTCTTGTGTATCTTTTCATCTCTTCCTCTCACATTTATATTTGCCAAAAAAAATAAAAATCCAGCCATTTGCATAACCTCTATTCAATTCCCCCTTTCTAGAGGTTATTTGGACTCTACACCAAATACTCTGAAGGTAAGTTCATTTCCTTGGATCATTTTTATCATATATTATGTAATGCTTCCTCTGTTTATCTAAGTTTGTCATTATAGAGCCTAAAAATTGTTTCTAAATGAATATCGTTAACATTTTACAAGGTAATTTAGGTATAATATGTTTATTATACCATTGTTAAGTCAGTGAGCATTTTCCTCAAATATGCCATGCTCTGTTCTATTATTTTGAATTTCTTATTCTTTGTTTCAAGAAAAACAAACTATGACCTAGGATTCTAACGCTCAAACTAATTGATGTTCCCACATTAATCAAAACTCCATCTAGCAATTGAAGTTTTTTTCTAGCTTCAAGGTTGTTCTTGAAGCCTAATTTCACAACCAAAATGTTATCAACATCTTAAGAAAATAACAGAGAATGACAATGTTCAAGATTGAGTTTTTTTGTCTTATCTCTCTAATGACTTAAAAATTCAAGCTTTAAAAAAATTTCCAATCTTTTATGAGATTTGAAGGTAATTTTGCCATTTGGGAATTAAAAATTGGTGTTTGAGGTTTGGATCCTAGAAAAAGAAACGATTAAAATTGGAAGAAAAATGGGCAGAGTTTTGAGGAAGTGGCAAGAAAGACAATATATGTGGAGAGAGACAACGATGAGTAAAGATGAGAAATGAGTGCAACGGTACAAAAGACGAGAGTAGTGACGATAAACATAACATATCCTCCACATGGCAAATCCTTTGATTCTTTTTGTGGGTGATGGCTTCAATAATGTGGTGGTGGAGCTTGTCTTTGTTGTCTTGGGTATGGTGGTTATTGCAGTGTTATTTGATGTTGGCCTCCATGGTTAAACTCGTTATCATTATGAGCAATGAAAAATGGAAAGAATGTGTTGAGTTGCGTTTGGAGAGAGTGGAAAAAATGAAATGCATTTGTAAAGTGTATAATGGTCTTGTTTGAGTCTCCTTAGTTTATGTGAAACTCTTCAAAATGTCAAATAAAAATAAATAGAGGGAGTATCATTTATCTCATGAACTTGTTCTTCTGTAGACAGAAAAAATCAAATTACTATGGAACTTCCAAATTTTTATTCTTTGGTCTATGAAGACTATAAAAAGAAGTTATTTAGGCAAGTGACAAACCATGAGATAAATGATACTCCAAAAAGGAGGAGGCTGATCAAGTTAAGCAAGACTTTATCTATGTTTCTTAAGGAAGCTCCCCTAGATTCTCTTCCCGAAGAATCCGCACAAGCAACAACACAGAAGCGCAAACAACCACCTCTTGAAATCGCAAATTAAGCGCCTGAAGAACGTCCACCATCACCGCCTACAGTCAGGACCATTGAGGTCCCAGGTAAGCCTGCTTTGCGCATTCGATATTTTAATAGTTTACATGCATACTCGTGCAAATGCAGAACAAAATACAAATCATCCGTAGTGGATGCCTTGTACGCGGAGTTCTGCAAGTGTTTGAATGAGCATTACTTAACTTGGACATCGCATTGTTCTTGTAACGCCATAAAATTTTAATAATAAATATAGCAATAATAATAATTATACTAATAATAACTGGATATAATTGCTAATTAAAAAACCGATGTTTTGAATATACTGATTTTGCTGGGAAGCCGCGACACAAACCGACCATACAGCGAACACAAGGGAGAATGTGTTGTCACGTGGGCATATGTATGGTGGGCACGACCACGCATAGTCGCACTTGACCAAACATAATTGCTCCGGTTGTCGAGTAAATAGAACAATTCAACCAAAAACATGAAGAACCCTCAAAACTAACTACCACCTTAACGTTGTTACGAACCTTTCTCTTCCTAAGGAGCAATTCAAAAACTTCTAACCCAATATCCTTAACTGCAAGGTAAGTCTTTGGGTTTGTATTTCTTGAATTCATATTACATTAGGATATGTTAGGTGAGAAAATTGGTAAAATGCTTGAGTTAGGGTTTGGGGATTTTATTTTGAGAAATAGTATAGGAGCAAAGGGTTTTTTGTGAGGTGAGTAGAAATATTGAAAGGGGAGAAAATAGGAGTAATTGGGGTTTTGGTTGATGTTGGTGGAAGGTAGGGGTAGAATAGGTTAGGTGGAAGAAGAGAGGAAATGTCAATTGAGTAAGGAAATAGATAATCAAGTAATACAAGAACTTAGGGAGGGCCAGGATGGATGACTAGTAATGTAAAAGAAATTAATGAAAAAGTAAAAGTAATGTTGGGTACTAATGTGGCTTTGTGAATTTAATGTATAGGGTTCGAGACCAAATAAGCTCTTGAGCAGTTGCCGGGGGGCCGGACTTGAGACAAAATCAAGGTAAGTGTGTGCGCTCTTACCTTTATTCAACTATCTAGCTTATAATGGATGGTTAAATATAGATAACCAAATAATCGCATGTTGTTGTGTACTTCTGGAAGAATTAAACATGTTGAATTTCTAATTTTAGGTTGTAAGAAATTGAAATGTTTGTGTTGAGTTGGATCCTTGTTGAATGAAATTTTTTTGCATATTTTCGTAGGTTACGCGGGCTAGGACTACGTGCAGTGGTCACGACCACGCGTAGTCACCTAATGACTACATGTCTATGGTGTACCACATTGCAACTACGCAGGGTGACCATGACACCGCATATTGGCAGTCCACCTAGCATAGTATATGGAATCTTGGGTTAAATACTGAATTTTCAGTGTGTTTTCCTTGAGGTTTATTGTATGTGTGTCAAACCAATACTAGTACTTAATAGGAAAAAATTCACAATCATACATCTTTTAATGTAAAATTTTTTATTATAGATTAAATGGTTGAGTGATAATATTTACGATTAACTTATACTCTATATAGTAGGGTAGAGGTGAGACGACATGTTCACTAAGTCGATATACTCATACCTCTTTCTTTTCCATTTGTCTTTCTCTTCTTCTACCATTTGAATGACAGGTTGTTTGGCTGTTTGGGGGGACCAAGTCTTTTAGGTCCATTTTGAAGTTTTTGGGGATCGAGCGGTGAGGTCAGGGATCCATCTAGATCTTTTCACTGTGTTAAACTTTATTTTTGGGAAAACTTTGAAAAGGGGATTGAATTGTAAGTTTTCACTATTATCTTTCCTTCATATATTTGTTTGCAAACTTACTATCTCTCATACTTGTGCTTTGGTTGGCTATATCCAAGATTAAAAAGCAAAGAATCAAAACTCGAGGACATGTAGAGAGCTCGACTCTTAATATGGAACCAAGTTAAGGTGAAATGTTTGCTCGAGCCACCCAAACAACATCTCCTCCTACCACTAAGGAGCCAGTCGCTATGGATGAAGCTGAAATAGAGACAACCTTAATCCCCAGCAAAGAAGAAGATGATGCAGTAGAGGTTCCCTCTAGTGAAACTGTGAAGACCTGGGGTCATACTGAACCCACTATTCCTCAAGGTTAGCATTTTCAACTTAAATTTACTTGGGCATATATTTCCTTCTTATTGACTCATGTTCTTTTTACAGTCGAGCCTCAAGGAAATGCACCTAAGTACTATTTCCACGAAGTGGTTGAGATAGCTACTTCTCTCTTATGGAAGAGCTTATCTAAAGCCCCTAGTCTTCAAGAACTTTGTGCATCTCCTGATGCAACCATTCCCCATATTCTTCTTTGTTGGCGACTATTGCTTAAGATTCTCCAAAGGTGGTCAAATAGATGATTCTTTTACCTCCTTCTTCGCCACCGATTGGGCTTCGTACTTAGCCTAAGGTGACTAAAGCAAGAGTTTTTTCAACTCCTCCACCAGTCGCACCGACTAATGTATATCTCACTACTACTATTCCATCTTCAAAGGCGAGACTCATTTCTGGAATAAGGCAAATTCTCTTCGATTCCTTTGATGGAGCCTATTTGGTTCCCTCGGGACGAGGTATTATCATGCGTTAGCTTAAGACATTTTATTTCTATGCTTCTTCATAATTTTATTTATTCACTTTGTTTACTCTTCTTTTATTTCAGTCTCTATTGTTCATCCTTCGTCATCCTCTCAAGATCCATCCCCAGCTCTTTCTCCTTCTTTAGTAGCTCATCTCGCTAACCCCATAAGGGATATGCTTGGTTCCAAGGATGACATCAAGCATTTTATGACATATTTCATGGATCAAGACATTTGGCACTTGATTTCAACTTTAAAGCTTCGTGTAGGGATTCCCTCACCTATGCTAATGTGCCTCAATGTCTTGAGCGACTGTTGGCAGCATGCAGATCTTATTTTCAGCCAAAATTATTGTGTTGGCTTCCCTTATGAACTTCAATTCTGTACACCCGTAATGCAAATTTCTAAGCACAAAGAGAAGGAGAAGTATCAACAAATGCTCTTGCTAATAGAGGAGAAAATACAATTTTTGGAGCGTCAGCTCGTGGAGGCCAAACAAGAAGTGGACATCCTGAGGAAGAACCTCCTTAGCTTAAAGCGAGAAGAGAAGGAAACTGAATGTGTAGAACGAATAATTTCTATCCATGATATTAGTTTCTAAATTAGGGACTTTTGCACTTTCACTTTGGAGAACATCCTTAATGGTGCTCCAACTTTTCAAGCTAAAGTTGATTTATGTAACTTGTTTAATAAATGAATATTAATCGTATTCACTTTTTTCGTTTCAATTTTTGATCAATATTTGATTGTTCGAACGTCTATAACTCAGGAAATTTATATTGTAACACAATTTTGTTTGCTTCCCAAATTCAAGGTACGTACATTTTTAAATACATTCCATTTATTCCTCGCTTATAGGATATTCCTTCAAGCAATTCTAACAATTACGTGTTTCCTAAGTAAACTGATTTCACTCTAAATGGTCCTTCCCAATTAGGAGACCACTTTCCGAGCAAATAGTCTTTTTTCCTTAAAGGAAATATGACTTTCCATAATAAGTCTCCAACTTGAAAGTTTCTAACTTTCACATGTTGATTATAATTTCTTGTTACCTTTTCTTTATGTGCTTTTATTGAGTCTAAGGCCTTCAAGCGGATATCATCTAATGCCTCCAATTCTATCATCAAGGCATCATCATAGTCTAAATTCACGAAAGCATTTTTCTTAGACACTCGTAATGACTTAGTAACTATTTTGAAAGGTAACACTGCATCATGTCCATATACTAGATGGTATGGAATCGCATGAGTATTACTTTTAAAGTTGACTCTATGTGCTCATAAAGTCTGTTGTAATAACTCGGACCAATCCTTTGGATTTTCTTGAATCAACTTTTGAATATTTCCCTTAAATATTTTATTGGTTGATTCTGGTTGTCCATTCGCTTGAACATAATAAGGAGTTGAATTGATTATGTTGAAATCAAACTCATTCGTGAAGTCTTTTATTTCTTCACCATTAAATATTGTTGCTTGATAAAATGTTATAGATTGGGGTATTCTGAATCTATAAATGATATGCTCCTTTTCAAAACATATAACTCCATTTTGAGTTATATTTTCATAGGCACAACTTCTACCCATTTTGTGAAATAATCTGTTGCCGCTAGGATATACGAGAATCCTTCTTTTCCTAAAAGATTTATCTCACCAATTGCATCCATTTCTCAATCTCTAAAAGGACAAGGCTTTACAATTGATTGCAATTCTACTGCTGGCACACGAATAATTGCTTCATGCATTTGACACTGCTTGCACCATTTTGCCAAAGCTATACAATCTTTTCGTACAGATGGCCAAAAAAACCATGTCACCTGATTAACCAAGACATATTTTCTTCTATTTGATGAAAACCACACTTCATCCACATTTACAGATCGTAACAATAATCCATCTCCACTCTTTCGACATAATTCATCATTAATCAAAGTGTAATTAGTTGGAATAACAAACAAATTTCTTTCAACTAATGATGGATTAACTAAATCGAATTTTATTTCATCTCGCCAATCTGTACCTTGAGAAATTATAGATACAGTATTTATCACTTGATTTGTGAAACTTACAGTATTTATCACTTGATTTGTGAGACTTACACTGCTTTCAATCACAGTCAAATCTTTAATTAAATCAAATGAAACTTTAAAATGAGCTGCTAACTGTGCCAACTCATTAGCAATTACATTTTCAACACGAGGAATATGTTGAACCCGCAAAACATCTAAATATTTCAACAAATGAAATACTTGTGTTCTAGATTTTTATAAAATTGGTTCTAAACACCTCGATTGTTCAGTTATTTGGTTTATCACTAATTGTGAAAATTTCCAAGCATGATGCTCCTAGCCTTCGTGCCAATTCGAGACCATAACTAAGACTTCATATTCAGCTTTATTATGAGTGCAACTCTTGCTCAGCCTATGTTAAATATATACTAGTGATCTTCCAGGAATCATCAAACATACAACTATGCCTTGGAAAAACTTTGTGTATGAACCATAAAAATACAATTTCCAGGGAGAAATTCTCAGCTTCATGTGACACAAGGACAATGGGCTTGGACAAGTAATCTTTTAGATCATCAAATCTCTTTGATGCTCACTCCTCCAAAAGAAATTCTCAAAAGCTTTCAATCAAAGCAATGGCAATAAAGCTTGTGTCCTTCCTGCAACATTAGAAATAAACCTCCTAAAATAATTAACATAACGCTAGAAAATTTGCAGTTCTCACTAGTTCTTAGGAGGCTTCATAACTGTTATGGCTTTTGCCTTATTGACATCAATCTTTATGCCTTTGTTATGAATTAAAAATCCTAAAAAGTGGCATGAAGATACACCAAAAGTACATTTTAGTTTATTTAAATTTAAACCATGATGCTTCATTCAGGAAAAATATTGAATGAGATCATCTATATGACTTTCCCTTAACATTGACTTGACTAAAATGTCATCAATATATACTTCCACGATATGCCCAACGATATCGTGAAATATTAAGTTCATTACCCTTTGATATGTGGCATCTACATTTTTTAAACTGAATGGCATGACAACCAATTCAAAGGTGCCTAAGTACCCAGAGCATTTGAAGGAAGTTTTGTGGATGTCTTCCTCTTCCATATAGATTTGATTATACCAAAAATATCCATCCATAAAGGAAAAAATATGATACCCATAAGTGTTATCTATCAACATATCAGCTAAAGGCATAGGATATTCATCCTTAGGTGTACTTTTATTTAGATCTCTAAAATCTACACACACGAATTTTGCAATTTTTCTTTTTAATTGGAACAATATTAGAAATCCACTCCCCATACCTGGATGTGCGAATAAATCCTTCCCTTAAAAGCTTCTGGTCTTGCTACATGAGGTCCTTGATCTCCCCTGTCATTCAGCGAGGCAGTTGCTTCATTGGCCTAAAACTAGGCTTAGCAGGCAATTTATGCTCTATTAAGTTGTGATCCAAACCTGGCATCTCATGGTAATCCCATGCAAAGCAGTCTCTATTCTTTTTCAATAGCTCAATAAAACTCTCTTTGAATGAATCTATTAATGGACCACTAATCCACATAACCCAAGGTTCCTCTTCAATTCCCAAATTTACCTTAAGGAATGGATCTTTCACTTACAGTTGTACCACTTCAAATTTTAGCAATAGTTCCAGTGAAATGAATCCATCTCTCTTTGACTTCTTCTGCTTAGATGTAACCAAGAGCGAGAATGCTAGAATCTTCTATAGGTTGCTCATCTCGTATTATCTTCTCACACTCTTGTGCGAGAAGACCTCGCTTTAAAGACCCACAAATCTTTGCATATCTCTTGATGTCACTAGACATCTTTCGGATATGAAGGCAAAGACTCCTCTCCCTTTGCAATTTTAGATTCTTCGCATCCCCACTAATCATCAAACTCGTATTTTTCGGACTTTGTATCCTGGCTATCAGAGCGAGCATCCTCCTCCGAATCATCATGCTCCTCAGTGTGAAGCTCTTCTCTTTCTTTTCTACTTGAGCGACATATGCCGCAAAGTTCCTCCAATAGGGCACCAGTTCGTCCCTTAAAATATCAATGTCAAGAAAATAAGTTTCAACATACTTGACATCAGGATCAACATACCTACTTCAATGGAATTTCTATTAAAAAAATTACAAGTCTTTGATTTAGAGTATATGGTACACACTCATTCTTGTGTATCAAATCTCTACCTAATATGCATTAAATTATGGGTTAGAGATATCCAATATTGAAAAGCCATATTGGATGTTTTAATTCCCACCTTAATTGGCAAGGCAATAATTTCCATGACCCTCATGAAACTTCTGCAGAAGCCAAATACATTGAAATAAGATAAAACCAACTCACTTAGTTTTGTTTATTACACTTAACATTTTTTATAGAAGTAAGCTTACAGTCGCTCCTTCATCTACTAATATTTTCCTGATCAACACATTATTGATTTCAACTTTGATGCACAACGCTTTAAAACCAAATTCATTTGAACTTAAAAGCTCAAATTTAATGAACTTATCTGTTATTTTTCCTTACAATTTTGATTTTTCTATTGTCTTCTTAGTAGGCACGACAACAGTTGTATCCACCTCCACAACTGCTGCAATATGATCCTCCACATCTTTGAGACAATCTTTGTGCACTTCTTCTTTTGCCTTATATGACGTAGGAAGAGTCAATACAATATTACAATTGGAAGACTTTGCGATCCACACAAGAAGGAAGTCTCCAAAATGAATCACGTTGTACAACTCCTCATTTAAGGAAACGTTGGTGTCAAAAGAAGACACCACCTCTTCCTCTTTCACCATTTACCGATTTCCCCTTTTTTGTTCTTTTGGGACTGTCACTACTTCTTTCCTATCACTTTGAACAAGTTGAAACTGCGACTTTTCCTTATTTATTTCCTTGGTAGACACCTCCAATGTCTCCTTCCCTTGGTTCAAGATCAGGTCTATCTTAGTTCACAGTGTGGTTTGAGGTAAACCTTTATTCTTCATTTGAGCAAACCTTGTAGCTTTCTTGATCACCCTATGCCTCTACGACTTACTCATCTATGTTTGTGATGACTTTCTCACTACAGTCTTCCACACCCTAGCCTCTACTTGCTTTGGCTTTACAAACTTAGGCTTCCCATATGCTCTTAGTTGAGTTTGCATGACCATCATCACAAGCTTTCCAATAGGCTAGAAAAGACCGTAATCAAAATGATGCTTGTCAAGGCCTCGTGAGGTAGAGGAGCCAGCCTTCTTATATGGTGTTGACCTCTTGATTACACTTGAACAACTCTGACAAGTGCAACCTTGATAGAAATTCTTCTTATCAGATTCCACCTTCTAAGATCTTTCATGATCAAAGGCAGTTTGCATTTGCTAGTCTTCTTTTACAAGCAATATTTGTTTCTGAACTACTTTATGTTCTTTCTTGATGCACCTCTTCTGTATCTCCTGGGCACAATAGTTCTCAAAGTGTTGGTGCAGAAGGGAGAACTTAATGAATGGGTTTTAGTGAGGGTATTTCACCTCAAAACCTTCAGCACATGATGGATTCAAGGCTAGAGCCACCTCCTCTCATTTTTACAGGTCATACCAACTATAGTACTTGTGCTCGCACAAATATTCTTTGAAGTAAGCACAATTATCTGTGGTACGTAAGTCGATTAGATGCCACCTACATTTGTACGAGATGTCCTCAGCAAAGACTGACCATCTTAGCACCCCATCCGATTCAAGTGATCGAATACTCCATTTGCCAAGGTTGTTTCCTTACTGACAGAATGAACAAGCTATAAAGCATAAACACCCTCAATCAACATACATTCTGAATTAGGGAATGAATTTTCATCTATTTCCATAGTTTCATTAGAGTTAGAAAAATTTATTTCTTTATACTCAACTAAATCTTGAATTTTATTACAAAAAATTATGCAATTATTAGTCGAGTGAGTGTAAGAGGCATGTCATTTACACAATTTCTTTCCTTTTAAGTCCTATAAAGATGGAAATTTATGATCACCTTTTAAGACTATTCTTTTATTGGTTAATAACCAATCAAACAAAGAATCAACCTTATCTAAATCAAACAAATATTTTTCCTTTTTTTTTTACTTTTAATTCCTTTGGAAGCTTGAGTATTCCTTTGGAAAGTGAATCAAGCCACGTGCTCGATCGCAAAGATTTTTCCATCATAGGAAAACAATGTGAACTCATGCACTTTGTATTGGTCCATTTGACCATTAACACCATTGCTTGGGAAATTAGTTGGCCCAACATTGGTCCCCACTGGAGGATATCCCAATGGTGGATTTGGCTCAACCTAATTCACCCTAGGTTCACTACTGGAAGTTCTCACTTTAAATGCTCTATTATTATAGATGCTAGTGTAGCCCACAGTAATTTGGTGTGTATGTGCTGAGGTAGAGGAAATCACCATTCTGGGGACAGATGGTGGAATATCCTCGCTAACATATTTCCCTTTGTCTGAGTGATTATCTAACAATAACTCCAATTCTTTGGCAATTTGTCTAGATAATGGTCCTTGTGACTCATGAATTAGATGATTTAAGTCACTTATGACCCGATCTCCATTACTTTGGTTAGAGACATGTAGATTATGAACTTTTTTACACATTTCATTTAATAATTTTTGTGTTGAGTTGGTAATGTTTAAATTCTGTTCTATTTGAATAGTGTTCATCTCCCCAATTGAGTCTTTAGTATAAAGGCTATATTGGTTTCCATTTTATAGAAGGATTCACTCATTTCTTCTTTGTGTTCTTGGAATTTTCTCTCCATAGATCTTCTCCACTAATGAGAAAAATCTTTAGAGGGAGATGAAGATTTTGTAATTTGGGACTAGATTTTTGTCCAAATGACATTTGAGTAACTCTTTTTTTAGTTCAATGTTTGTTTCCATTTCATCCATCTTTGCTTCATAGTATTCATGAAAATTACTTTTAAGAATACTTATAGAAGATGATGATTTATATTTCAACTCTTTTAGAGAACGTTTTTCTCGATTAGAGTTTTTGAAATCATTTGAATTTATATGGCTACCTTGGTCTGTCAATGCACTACTTCGATTAACAAGTTTAGCCATTTTCCACAAGAATCACAAATGACTCCTATTGTGGTCATCAATCTGTTGGCCTCCTTAAAGTCCTCTTTCCGATAGAGACTCGTGTTTAGATAATTCGCGCGTGAACACAAAGTGTTTGAACGTGGGTTCGTATTGCCTAAAAGACCTAGGAATTTTGTGGTGTGGATTAAAATAAGTTACGTTACCCTACTCCTAAGTGGAAAAAGTAGTAAATAAAGTAAATGTGCATAAAAATAGATTGCTAAAATTAAACAGCATTAACTAAAATAGTAAAATTACAACAAAAGGCTTACATAGCACGCCTCAGAAGATGGCTGACTTGCCCTTGCAAGTGATCCTTTCAACTATTTTAGTAAGCAAAAATGTAAAACTACTCTAGACTAATGAAGAAAAGGTAAAGGACCAAATGAAAGGGAAATGTGTAAGTGTCGAGAGAGACTTCTGTTAAAATTTTTTCCTTATAAAGGCTTCTATGCAGTTATCCACGATCGATTTGTTTTAACTTTATTTTTCCTACATGATGCCACGTTCTTTTAGCACAAAACTGCTACTTTAAATTTATGATGCCTAGACAATCAGTTTTTCCCAACTGCTTTTGCAACTGCTCAATTAACTGCTTGAGCAGATGCCCTACTATTGACTTGAATAACCGCTCTTTAATCTCCTTCATCGTCGCGACGATCATATGATCTGGCTTGCTTCTTTGCTCCATCAGTGCGAACTCCTTGCTTCCTACTTTTCACATGCTTCCTACACAATGTTCATACGCGAAACCCCTCCCTTTCTAGTTCCTTTATTCTTCGCATTCGTAATGAGGTCTCTTGACTCACTCTGTACTTCCATACCATTCATTATTTGCTTATGCGCATGAATTACACATACAAACAAGCATTGCTCATTATACGGCGAATCATTCGCATAAGAGAAACTCGCATCTAGAGGTCAACAGGATTAGTCATACTAAATAATAGCACAAAAAATATGTAAGAATTTGTAAATTCAGTCTCTTAAAAAAATATATTTTTACAAATTTTATTAAATAATGGTTATAAATTTAGGAGGATAAAAATGTAAAATTATTTTCACTATAAACAAAATTCAAACTCTTTGGGTTAAAAATTTTGTGATACTCAAAAAGTCGATTTACACAGAAATGTCTTTTACAAATTTTCTTTGAAACAGCATAGGACAACTAATAAGTCATTTCTAATTCTTAATGTAAAATTTTGAGGAGTTTCTTGACATATCATCCTTCTATTTAAATAATCATATTTCTCTAGTCTAAAAAAACTAAACACTTTTGTTAATTTTTGTCTTCTGTCTCTTACTATTTTTATTCTTTACAAAACACTCATCTAAATAATATATATTCTTTCATTTTTTTTTCTTCTTTTGAACTATCAAATTATTACTTTTGAAGATTGTAGTTAATTTCTTCACTAACATATTTGAAACCCTCGTGAAGCCAAATTACCTTAGATAGTGTTTGTTAAAATAATACTTGTAAGATTGTGATGAGATAATTTTAGATTAAAATTGGGAATGTTTAAGATAAAGCTGGAAAGCATTCTAAAAATATTTTTCAAGCGTTTGTTAATCTTATTGAGATTGAGATAGTAATAAAAATAAGAGATTCATATAATATAATAACCACGATGTTTATCTTGACACTATGTCAATATAGTCATATCTTGCAAAGACAAGATATGCAATCAGGGACATATTTTAACAAACACTTAAAAAGCTTAAAAATACTTTAATATACATTTTTTATTCCATCTCAAGTATCACAGTAGTTAACAAACACCCTCTAAAGAAATTATGTGGGCTTTAACACTGGGCTCAAACTTCATATTAATAAGTGCTTTGACAAAATCATAGTGGAGTTTCAAGCGAAGTCTTCTTTTGCCTTCCATATTCAACTTTTCACTATTCCACTATTGATGCAGCCAAAATCTCCATCTTTTTACAAAGTGTTAAAAAAATCTCCATCTCTCAAAACATACTTTTAAGGAGACGAGGAATGATATATTTATAGTTGAATGCGGATAATCGTTACAATTTTAGGAGGAAAACGAATAAGTCTAGTATGTTATATGAATGCTGAAATTACTGCTCAAAATTTATTTAAAGGGGTGAAACTCTCGTATTTTAGTTTCATATATCTACTAAAGTCGATAATGCCCATTCCTTCCTCCTTGAGGAATCCTCAATTCTATCATTTCTCCTGTTTTCTCTCTCGTCTTTAGAGGATCCTACTATTCTCAAAATTTTGGCTTGTGCAACAAACTTGTTTTCCAAATTAAACAAGTCAGCTAGCATCTTAAGTTCCACAAGTCATAACAACTTCTGTAACTCTACTAATGTATTCATTGTAACTTGTCTCAACAATCTCCCCCAGTTGCAACTCCTTCATCTCTAATGTTGCATTTTGAAATATGTCTTAGACTTTTTATCCCCTTAATTAACACTTAGCAGATATGTGATGTCCTCCTTCCTTTTAATTTATTGTTGACGATGAAAGTGTTGATGAACATCTTTTTCAACTGTAAAAAGAAGACATTGAGGGTTCTCTTAGGCCATTGAACCAATTGCACACGACATTCTTCTTGATTGAAACTGCACTACATATTATTGCATCTTCCTATCTATGTAACAAAGGATGAATTCTACATGTGCTCGTGAGGTTCTTCCTTCCCATAAAAGAAAGGAAGTTGTGACATTTTGAAATTTGACAGGATCAACTCTTTCATTATTTTCTTGGGGAAAGGGATTTTGGTGTCACTTGTCTCCTCAATATTTGGCCCAAGATTCTTGTCGGCCAAAATGTTCTATACAAGCTTCTTGTGTCAGCGACTTCCTTAGTAGTGACTATCGAATGTTCTTTTGGCTTTATTGCCTTCATTAACCTTCATAAGTTTTCCACGAATTCTTAGTATCTCTTCCTTGGCATTTGAGGGGAGCCTTTCCTTCCTCCCTTAGGGTCTCATGACTTCCACATGGAAGTGCGCTTCACCTTTTGCAGTTGCCTAATCAAGTTGAATGTGCAACTATCTTCCCATATGCACTCCTCATTCCTCAATAATACCAGTCATAGTAGTTTGAGGAATATTTATCCGATGAGCCGATGTCCTTGCCTCCAACAATTGTCAAAGTTGTCTTTGAGTCTCCTCATATTGACATTTTAATACCTCAAATCCTTCCCAAGGAATTGTAGCAATTAGAGCAGAAGGTGCTCTAAAGGTTCCAACTTTAGGAATGTTTGAGCATGTGTCCCCCTCCAGACCTCCTTCTTAGTGAGTTTCCATTTGTGATTGCATTTAAAGTTTTTTTTTCATAGAGTGAAATAAAGTGACATGCTTTTTTATCAAAAATTTGTAAATTCTTAAGGACGATGCCAATCGTTGTAGCCGGAATAACAATAAAGATTGATTGTCATTTCTCGATTGATCTACAAAAAAGAAAAGCTAGAGAGTTGAGGGATTTTCTTCCTCGATTTTTCTTTAATGCTTAAGTTAGTATTAAGAAAGTGACGAGTTTTACAGATTAACAGTATGATATTTGTAAAATGTACCTTGATAGGATGAATTGTATATTTAGACTTGAATGAGCATATATTGTGATATCAGCTATTTGAGTAGAATTCCAATCTTCTTTTGAATTTCAACCTTGAAGTTTTAAATGCTGAGGTATCTTTCTTTTTTATTCTTATTCTTTATTTATTGAACTTGATGAATACAAGCCTTTATTTGCACCTCATTACTCTGGATCTTTATTTTATCTTGATAGATAACAAGTTATAAAATTATTTTTCATTTTTTTAATTATTGAAAATAAAATAGCTGTTACAATCAAACCTTTTGTGTTTTACTTTCATTTTCTTTTGTTGATGTAATTTTGCTTAGTTTTAATTTTAAAGCATAAGCTTATTGGAAAAAAAACTGCGTTCGCAATTTAGAGTTGTTTCCGCTTGCACAGTGCCGATTGTCTCATGGATTCCATCATTCAACTTTTCAATACATGATTGACGAGTACCAATAAACTCGCATATTGAAGACATAAACTAGGGGTGCTCACAGGACAGGATGCGAAGGAGATCACAAATTTTTACTCCTCGTCTCATAGTTTGGGGATTTTATTTTTTAAGATCTAGACTTGTTTCATAGATTGAAATCTCCGTCCCGTATAGTCCTAAAATTTCGAGACAGGACAGGACAGATGTAGGAGATTTGGGACGGAGAAAACAGTTTCTGGACGGGACAAATATTGGAAATTTTTTCATAAATGACTTAATTTTTTACAAGAAACAACAACGCAAAATATCATCCTCATAAAATTTAACAAAAAAACTCATTATAAGAAACACAAACTAACAAGAAAAACTAAAAAAAAACTTCACACAAAAATAACAACAATTTGTAACCATGATCCTTTTTATTATAAGACTCAAAATATCATCTATATCATCTCCATTGATACTTGAAAATTATGAATCATTTAAAGCTTTTATAACCTTTTCTACCAAATTTTCAGTCAATTCCTCTTAATAATGTTCAGCGTACAGCGTACTTAACATATTTACAAATATAAGTTAATTTATACTATGAATTATTACATATTGGAGTTGTATATGTATACATGTATACACATATGTGTGTGTGCATATATATATATACACACACACACACACATACATATATATACATGCTTATACATACATACATACATACATACATACACTATATATATTATTTATCTTTTCTTTTCAATTTTTCGGGTCAAGACGGGATGGGACAGGACGGGAGGGTTCTCAGGATGGATATTACTCAAGATCTAGAACCGTCCCGTAAGAAAAATTATGGGACGGAACGGGATGAAAAAATCAAAGTCAACGGATTTTTTGGTTCCTGTTATATCAGGAAAAGTGTTCGTGTGACACCAAAATCCTAAAGCTCATTTTTCAGGAAACCGTAAAATTCGCACTCTATATATATTTTTTTAAAAACACAAGTATAGGAGAGAGAAAATAGAATATAGTTTTTCCCAAAACATCAAATACAAACCAGAGTGGAACAATACATCAATATGTTCCAAAATGCGAAAGCAAATGGAAATTAGTTTACATGCCATGGTTGTAATTTTCATAAATGTTAAAGTTGCACATGCATGTAAAAACAACACAACCAAAAACCCAATGGAGCTTGACCTTCAAAAAGTATCACACTACTAGCCCTGCTGAAAAGTCGTCCCGTATACATGTCACTCTGCACACATATACACAGTAAAATAAAGGGTGAGTATATAGAAATACTCAGTAAGTGAATCCCTATAGTTATTATGCTGAATGTGCAGGGGAACCTTTAGCCTCCACGGCCTAACCTCCATACAATTACAATTATAATCAAATCATAATCATCAATTGGCCTATCATAAGCAAACAACATTTCGATCATTTCGTAAGATCCTTTATACAACATCCGTTTGTAACCACATTCATAAATCTCACATGTTAGTGTAAGCCCTAGCCCAATGCATTGTTTGTAACTTTTATTATTGAGTAATAAAATTATGAGGCATTATTTTATCATATGATGTATTGACCTGTGGTATATTGTTTGATAA
>CANYCX011843038.1:0-13288 GCA_948193385.1 Breynia disticha f. nivosa | reverse complement strand
AGCACGACCTCGTGTTGAAATTGAATATAAATGAACTTGAAGTTCAATACAGTAATTAAATATTGGGATGAAGGTATGAACATGTCCTCATGTTCTAACTGGACCCTGTGCTTCATTTAAAACTTAAATTGGGTTTGCACTTACTGAGTATTTTTTTATACTCACCCATTTTGTTTGTTTTAAATGATGGTGCAGGTATAGCAGGATTACCGCGAGGAGGATTTGAGCACGTATTTTGCAAACGAGGATTGTTCTGAAAAGAAAATTTAAAAGAAATGCATTTTATTTTACATTTCCTATTTTATTATTTAATAATCCTTTTCATATCCATGCTTGTATCAAAAATGTTTGAAAAGTTTGGATAAATGTTTTCTTTATTTTGATGTCTGAAATTAAAATCAGTATTTGTTTTAAATAATTAGAAAATATTGGTTTTAATTTTGGGTGTCACAATATGTGTGTGTATGTTGTTGGTATCATTTATTTTAAAATATAGTTTGGTTAAATTGGGTTGGTTTGTTGTGATATTACAATTACATGCTTCTTTTATCATTGAAAATATTAATTTCAAATTATTGTTAAAAACAATTCAATCATATTTTCTATTCTTCTATAATCTTTTTATTGAAGGATAAATACCAATGGAAATACACTCTTATTAATGTTAAAACATAATACATTACATACTCTATCTATGTGAACATTATTTTAAAATAATTTTTTAATAATATTAATTATAATTATTTTTTATTTTATTTTTTATTAAATACTGTTAACCAATGGATTGAATCAATCATAATAGATTACATTAAATAAATAAAAAATATTTTAAAAAATACAAAAAAGTGGGCAAACATATTTATGAGAGATAGTTTTTTGTAATAGCTACAAAGTATTCTAAGCATCCCAGTTTAATCTCCGTTCGAGTCGGGCAGGACCACAAGGGCAGGAAAGCTCTTTCAACTGAGTTTTAACTCAGTTGCATACTCAGAACTTGGACTCGAGATTACTAGTTAAACTAGAACTATTCCATGACGTATCTAATAGTAAAATTAATGAAAAATTTATGAGTAAAAAGAAAAAATTTCATAAATAGATAAGTAATAAAATACTAAAAAATTTATGAGTAAAGATTTTATGATTGAGAAGAAAAGGAAGATGTGATTGGAGAAACACGTGGAGGATGTGTAGGCGACACTGAAGGTAAATGGATGGCCACATGCATTTGCACTTTTCTTTCATTACATCAATGACTGGAGAGTATAAGTGGTTTATTTAATTTATGTATGTCTCATACAATAAAGAATATCCACTTCCATTTACGGAAATAAACTCAACTGAATGAGTGATCGTTCTCTTTGTCGTATTCGTGTACATTGTTTTAACATCATTTTTTCTTTTTTTTTACGATTTTTAATCGGATTAATTTTTGTCTACATTAAAAGAATTATATATCCGTAGCTCTCCACATCTATACTCCATCCCTTCGCACCAAACAGTTACTGGTTATGGTTATGGTTGTACAGAAGAAAGAAAGCCAATTTATCCGCCACAAGATTGTAAGGTTGAACTCTTGGTTTACGAATTGGTTACGCCAAGGCAACTAACACTGCAAGGATCGTTAACACATTTACATTTGACTTCAACCATCAAGTCAAGTCCTATCAATGATTTTTAAATATATTTTGGGATTTGACTTGTTAAATAGTATTAGTTTAGGCCCTGAATTGTGCGGTTGAAAGCCATAAGTTGCGGGTTAAACCAGCAGGATGTCACATGCAAACTCATGCAATTGTGTTATTTGTCGGTGAAGTAAACACCAACACGCATTACACAAACAAGCTACTGATGAATCCTCCATCCCACTAAAAACTATCGTTTTAAGTAATTCTTTATGAGTTTTCACGCCAATTAATGCTACAAGAAAAGTTAGAAATTCTTTCGAAAACTTTCCCACGGAAAATATTTTGCCGAAAATGACTCAAGTACGGATTTGTTGACAGTCACGGAACCAGAAATACTTTTAGGGAGGCGAAAATACACGAGTTAACAATTATATATGAAAATATACAATAAGTGGGGGCAAAATTATAGAAAAATATGACAAGAGGGTCTGAACTATAGAAAATACACGATAAAAGAAAAGTTAGACACAACAAGGGAGCAATGACCCCTCGCCCCTTCTAATTTTGTCTCTATTTGTTGGAATGGAAAAAAATGTAGTTCTACAGTAGTATTTATTTTGACGAATTCTGTCAGTAATTTGTGTCAAAATCCGTCAAAAGTGATTGCCCAAAAATTTCATCACAATCGGTCGAAAATTTACAACAAATTTCGATGGAAAAGGGTCGGGCTAACCCACAAACCAAAGGCTGGAAGACGCTTTTCAGTTAATCCCGGCAAACCAGCAGGTTAAAACCTGTTTGCCTCCTCCAGCGCCGCTACGGAGGATCGAACCTGCGATCACAAAGAAAGGGGTAAGACACCTTAACCGCTGAATCCACGGACGAGGGGTACACAAAATATGTTTTAAGTTATTGGTTTTAAAAAAAAATCACAAAAAATGAAAAATTATAGTAATTTATTGATAACAATGTGAAACAATTAGCAAAATTTATTTACAGCTAGATAACATCACAATGCAAATTGGAAGAGTTATTTAACTTATTAACTGTATAAATAACTTTTTGTGTACATTAGTTCGACTCTGCAATTTTAGTAGTTTGATTAATGAATTAATTGTAATGTTGATTGCTGTGGCCTTTTTTTAATAAATAATTTTACAAACTTGTTTACATTCGCTTTAATATTTCTTATGTTGTGAGTCTTTTGATATATTTGAGACTATTATTGTAAATATATTGATAAAATGAGAGAGTGAATCTATATTCAACTATTTGACCGTATACTAAATAATGAGTTCATAGCTGACGTATAATGCCCCTAAATTTCTTTCATAAATATTTAATTATTAACTAGAATAATAGTGGAACGAAAAAAGGTTTCAAGCAAAAATTTGCAAAAAAAAAAATATTTTGACCAACTACACCGTCACACTACATGGTCATGATCATGTAATCCGTCCATGTAATCACTCAGAACCCAAAAAATGAAGAACATGTGTTTGATTCAATTTTTAAAACTACATAATTTGTGGCAACTATGCAGTTACTTGTGCAACATAACAGAGAGGTTAAATACGAGTTATTTCGAGAGAACCCTATTTCCAACACAACTTACACAATTTCACAAAGAATATTCTCACATCCCCAAACACAATTCTCAACCCTATAACACAATCTACCTTAAATCCCACTATCAAAAAGTTGTCTCTTCGTTGTGTACAATGTTTAACCAAGGTAAGATTATTTGTTTATATGTATTTATGTATAGGTAGATGAGAATGGTTGATTAAGATGGATTTAGACTTGTATTAGTGAACTAATTGGTCAAAATGATGTTGGAATTTAGTGGGTTATTGTTAGATTGAATGAAAGAAAAGTTATGGTTTTGAGACTGTTGAGAATGAAAGGAGACTTAGAAAGAGAGGTTTTGAATGAAAAATATAGAATGAATGATTGAGGTTTTTGTTAGAATGGATGCTAAAGTATTTTGGATGATTGGGAGTGAACAAAGGCATGGAAGTGGTATTTGAAGATGAGATGTGGAAAGGGTAAATGGAAGTGTAGAAATGAACTAAGGAAAATGAGAGGTTTGATTGGGTTGTTATTAGAATAGATTTTGATTAATAAAGTAATGAACTTTAATTGGATAGAAAGGAATAGTGTTAAAAAAATAGGGTTTAGTTGATGTTTGAAAGGGAATGTTAAGAATTTAAGAATAAGTTATGGAAACTAAGTGGAAATTAAGAAATAAGAACTCTAAGACTAAAGTTAAAGAAATTGACAAAGTTTGATAAATGGTTATTAATGGAAACATATGTTAAATATTGTTAGGAATTGAAAACAAAAAAAGAAGCTTGAGTGACTGCCGGAGAGACTCACTAACTTTGGATTATACGACTATACGTTATACTTATCTAGCTATCGATTGCATTTTGCATGGTTAACAATAATTGGTTAATTTATGTGCAAATTGTAAAATGTAAAAAAAATGAATATTGTATGGATTATGTAATTGTTGTGCTGATTGCATATGAATATAAGTGTGCTTAATTTAGTTTTAGGAGGTTGATTGTGAGTCTTTGAGTTTTAAGAATTTTGGTTTGAATTGGACTGGACTTTGATGTTTGGAACAAGGAGAGTGATGTGATTATAGTAGACATAGTAAACTTAGAAAGATGTGTGGTAATGATTAGTTATAAAGACAAAATGTGTGATTGGTTGTTAGCATGTTCTTAAAAGTGAAAATGAAATTATGTTGATAGTAATCGATGTAATAATACTTATGAATGCAAATTATGAATTATGAAATTGAGCAATTTATTGTTTATTGGCAAGACTTAGTGCAGTACGAAAATACAAGTTCATTTGCGACACTATCACAACAAGGTGATGTGCTTAACTCTTCAAATTTTTATCTAGTTGGCCAAATGGTTTTTGTTTGCACTCATGAAAGAGTTTGGACATCGAAAAGAAAGACATTTTACAATTATTTAGGATCTTGACAAATAAGTACAAAGAATTTTTGACGTGTGAAGATCGATTGGACTGGTAGAATAATTAGAAGGTAAGAAATAATTGTAATCTCCAAAATTATTGCACTTGGAAAAAAAGTTAGTTAGGAAATTTAATTGTTTTGAACTTGCACTTTTATTTAGGGATTCTACATAAATGTAAGGTCTAAAAAATAAAATTCACTTTTAACATATTTAGAAGTTATTTGAAGTAGTTAGTGGTAGTATTTTTAAAAATACATGAGAAGTTTAATTTTAAAAAAACAATAGATTCATTAACATTTTTATCATTTTATTAATAGAATAACGATCACTCAACAGAAAGCAACATACGAAGCACATTTGAAACTCTTGCAGGAAGAACATACAGTAGCTCAAGCACGCTCCCTCCGTCCCAAGCGGATGGACATTAATGGATCTGCAATTTGCAATTTAATCTTGGCCGTCCAATCCAGTTGGTGACACTGTTAATAAATGGATGCCACTAATCAAACTTTGTTATACATGCATATTCACAACGTACCCCTAATCATCTTTTACATTCTCAAACAAATACTGCCAAATATGGCAAAGCTGTAAGGATGCAAGTTAAAACTATCTACGCTGAACCTTATACACGTTAAGTATGAGAAATCATACGTATATGTATGCATGCTATAGGATCTACACATACATATAATTGTATTCAATCCAAAGAACTAATCTAATCTAACAAAACTGTGTCTGAACTTGGAAGATTTTCATGCAGATGGCGTAGCCAGAAGTATTGTGTGCCACCACCCACATGCTACGTTTCTCGGGATGCATCCTTCCACGGTAACTTGCGACGGAATGTTGCGGTCAATAACATCGCCTAACCCTAGCTGTTTCATGTGTCCATGTTGAAGTTAAATATCAATGAATATCAAATTTGCAAAATTAAATTGCTCCAATAAGATGAACTCATATGGTTGTATGTTAATTTTGTAAGCTTAGTTAGTACCTGGCCGTACTTGTTCCAGCCCCAGCAGAAAACTTTTCCGTTGTCTTCAGAGAGACAAAACGAGCAAAATTAGGAATCAAATATGAGATAAGACATCAGATGAACATCAAGAATGTAAAGAACATCTACCAGACCAGTTTTTTAGTTTCTATATGCCTTCTTGAAACCATCTAATCCAGGACCTAACCCAACACGAGAGGCTTACAGTAAACATTCCTGCATACCTGAGACTACAGCAGTGTGGCGAGCCCCACATGAGACAGTTCTTGCGTGTTCATTTTCTAAACATGGAGCATCCAGGAGCCTGGGCAGTGTCTGTTTTTGAAAATAAACAAATTGAAGAACTGTAAGGCAAGTAAAATAACCATCATTGTTGACTATCCATGTAGGCTGAATCACCCAAAATAGCAGATGCATTGGTACCTCTAGGCTACAACTTAATTATTTAGTAAGAATATATATTCATCATATTTCCATTTGACTCGCAGAAACGACACCACAGAAACAATTATTTTTGCATAAACTCCCTTCTCAGATGAATCCAACTAGGCCTGCCTCCTTTTCTTTTCTTGTTTTTGTTCAATCGAATTCTCCTTTCTTATTGATGATATAATATATATGCAAGAGTATATCATTCATTAACATATTATGGAGCAGATTTGCAGTTTTAATCCGATAATGACTGAAAAGATGCAGTGCCACTTCTTAGAAAAGATTATGTTATATAAATACCTCAGCTTGATCACTACCAGTTCCCAATTGTCCAAACTGATTCCCGCCAAATGCGTAAACATCACCATCGGTAGAAACACAGACCGTATGCCACAACCCTGCGGCAACTCTCTCTATCCGAATTCCAAGTAGGGAAGACACACAAGTCGGATTCAATTCATCATCTGTACTGCCTAACCCACACTGGAAAAAAAAAAGAGAACTAAAATAATGTTCTTCTGGTCATAATATTCACATCGCGAATTTACAACACAACAAGATCAATGGATTAATTAGTGCTACAGATGAAAGAGAAAGTACAAATCCCTTCTTAGAGTGAACCTCATCTTCAACACCTACAGTGCTTTTTTCTTCACATATCTACTTTACCTACATTGCGATCCAGAAGAACAGTTGATGTTCCATAATTTGACAAAACCAAGAGTTTTATAGAAGCACCATAATAAAATTTCATAATGTCAACACAAGCAGAAGAGAATGGATTCAACAGCACACAAACTTCAGAAATGCATACTATAAAATGTATAAGGCAACTCAACAAACTTGTAAGCTATATTAGGGGAATTTAATTTTGAATGCAGACATAAGCAGAAGTTGCTTCAGAATGGAGATGTTTATCTGCAGTTAAGACAAGATAACCAAACCATTTTGCATATGATGAAACAACACGAGACATTTTTACTGACTACACCTATACCTCCGAGGCACCCTTCTAATGACGATCTTTTTACTTCAGTAAGCACCGTAAACATTAAAAACAGATGAACACGTGGGCAAAGGAATTTACAAGGCCAAAGTACCTGTCCATAGAGTCCCCAGCCAAAAGTCAGCAGTGCTCCAGCGTCTGTTAACAAAGGATGTATATGTCAATTTTGCATTAAAATCCATGAATTACATTCTTTATCTTCTAGAATTTGAAATGAATCTACACCCTATCTTTTTCCAATGGTAAAAAAATAGAGTCATCATACTAAAAGATACAAATAAATGACATAGTCAATCATGTATAGCTTCCTAATTTTGTGGATATGCCTAGATGAAATATAAGGCTAAAGCCTAAAACATCCTTTGTAAGATTTCCACTTTGATTCTGTGGGTCAAAGTCAAATATGATCAACCAAATTATTCTACAAAATGCATACCTGTGATTATTGCACTATGTCGTCCCCCACATGCAATCCCTTTCACATAATTTCCAGGGACCCTATAACCTGGCACCTCAGGAACAATGCCTCCTCGAGAAAGTGCTGTAGGTCTATCTTTCCCAAAAGAAGAATCAACACAGGGTACTGGATGAGGCGATGAGACCATGCGTATCCGGGAGCCCAAGCCAAGCTGTCCTTCACCACCATAGCCCCAACCCCAAACCTGTCCTAGATCTGAAACCTCCACAAAATTAGGACACGTTGATAATCTTACCTTGTTAAAAAAACTTGCATAACTTCAAGCTTCATAGTGCCTAGACCAATTTAATAGCTTGACCACATTCCGTGGAAAACTACAATCCACAATTAAACAACCGCATAAGAACATAGCCAAGTCGGTGTTGAACTTACCTGACAATGCTAAAGTATGCCGCCCTCCAGCAGCAACAGTGGTAATCCTGACTCCTGGGTTCAACGTCACCAGGCATGGCAACGCTGACAGTGTTTCATCACTGGAAGATGAGCTTTCTGCCATCTGTTTTGTCGATGCTATTCTCCTTCGTTTTGAACCTTCATCTCCGCCAGACAACGTACCACTTCCACTGCTAGATCTCGAACCTTGAGAGCGAGGACTAACTGAAAAAAAAAAAGCTCATTCAAAAATTAAATACATCTGACAATTAATAAGTGTGTGTTCTAGGAGACATTGAATTAAGTATTAAAGTACCTTGCTCTGTCAAAAACTGGCTGTGTCTTTCCAAAACATCCTTTTCTGATGTCCCAACTAAAGATGGGTCGGCAAAAACCTTCCCTGATGGGATACATTCTTTCCATCCCCATGTATAAACTTCTCCATTTTCTGTGCTTAAGAAATGAAAGGAAATTTAGTATACCTATCAATCCAACAAGATTAACCTCAGAAAGTATAGGGCACACAGAATTCAGAGCAATTAAAGCAAAATAATTGGTTGCTATCTATAATGCTGCAGATTCGACCTGTACTATCAGTAATTACTGATTAGACTTACCTGTAGCTGCTACACAATGAGCCCAACCAGCTGCGGCATTCGCAATCGAAGCACCTGCTGGAAGAGGAAAAGGCTCAGGAGTTTCCTTCAGGAATAAAAAAATGTGAGTTAGTTTGACTACAATCAAAAACCAAGAAAGACATAATAAATGAAATTGAGATGTTAATATGGCAGCGCACTACCCCGTGTTTCCCAGATGTGACATAGCTCTGACCTAGATCATCTGTCGAGCCCCACGTTATAAGCTTCCCGCATTCTGATTCACAAACAAATGTGAGCCATAAAACACCACTCTTTATTTTTTTTCCATAATCATATCAAGTTCAAAGTAACAAATAAAGTTTAACTGACATTAAAGGAAAGAATACAAAAGAATTCAACTAATTTAACATCCCAAATCTCACATAGAAATATTCCATATTCCAATTATTAGTGAAACAAGCAATTTTTTTTTTCTCTCTTCATCAGACAAGCGAGTTTTTACTCGTGAAAACATTTTATTAGTTCACCTGGGAATTGAACCCACGAAACCTAAGCAATAGAGTTACTCTAATACCAACGATATAAGAAAGTTAAAACTACAAAAATATAATGTACAAATCAAAACGAAATTTCACTTCATTCTATAACCTCAAAACCAAAAAGAACCCAACACTTCAACTAGATGGAGCTCAAATCGAACTAATACAAAACTGAAACCCAGAAGAAAGGGTTCCTAAAGAAGTCAACTTTATACCTAAAAAGTGCAAAATAAAACACCGAACTCAACCCATTTAACTGAAAATTCCTAATCAAACGTCATCTATTATTCAACATTCTGAAAAAAAGCTTCAAACTTCTATTACTCAACATTCTCAAAAAAAAAGCTTCGAACTTTCTTTCTTGCCCAAACAAAAAATCGTATAAACTCACTCAAAAACCCATTTTTGCAGAAAAGAAAGAGCGAAAACAGCAACAAACCAGAAATAGCCATGGCAAAACCACAACCGCCACCACAAACGTCCTTCCAAATAAATCCATTTGGCCTAACGACTAACGGCAACAATATGGGAGACCGTTGCGGTAAAGCTCCGGGCAGATAGCCCCACATCATCACCAATGCCTCTCTCTCCACCTCCATTTTGACATCGTCATCTTCTCCATTCATTTTGTTAATAACCAGAAAGCAACGAAAAGGGAAGGGAAGAGACTGTGCTTTCTTTAATTGTTTATTTGGAATGAGGAGTGTGGTGGTGGGAGAGTGAGACCAATAAAAAGGAGGCGTATCATTTTCAGAGGAATGGTCATGCCACGTCGGATACTCGTGTGGGTCACCTTTGCCACGTGGCCTCATTTTAACCGGTAAATTCGGCGCTCATTTCTGGCCAGGAGTTCCAAGAAGTTTCTGGAAGGTCAGGCTTTGGAGCTTTGGTTGGAGTGACACGTGGGTGTCTGTAGGGGAACTACAATGATTAAGTCGTTACACGTGTCGGTTCTTCAGTTTAGGAGATTCCGAAAGTGTATTGACACGTCATTTTGTGGGACCTTGCTTAAGTTTATTAATTATTTAATTTGGCTAATTTTATGCTACTTTAATTATATTATTTTTTTTTAATTAACGTACTATAGACCAGAATGGTCATAATCTTATTCTTATTTTATAAAAAGGAATGTTCGTAAAAACACCAGAAAGTTCATAGAAACTTCGATAAACTGAATAGCACAAAATGATAGTTTTTCAAAGTGTGTTTTGTTACTCAAGCTTGTTACAACTAAATGCGTAGGATAATTTGGTATTTACAAGTAATAATAGCGTAGCGGTGATAATTCGGCTTTATGTTATTAGTAATTTTTTTATTAAATATTATTATTTAAGACATAAATATTATAAAAATTAAATTGGCATTGTTTGTATCATCTGTATTCATTAATGGTACCATGAGATGAAAAATTGTTTAATGGGTGGAATGCATGAAAAAATGGCAGTGAGCTAGGTAGCGTAGCGCAGTTGTGTTGGTGGTGGGAGAAAATGAGAAAGGCGGAGGAGGAGTATAAATTGGGAACCACATGTCATATTTGATTTGGACGTGGTTTTGGAGATGTAGACTCATCTTTCCATATCATCCTGAGATTTCTCTTGCACAAAGTGTGTGTATATCTCCTTCTCACATAATTTCAAATGAAAGCGAATTCAATGGCGTTAGGTAGGCTTAGATGGTTGGTGGTAGTGGAGGAGGAAGTACCTTACCTGTGTTTATGCATTTTTCAAAGTCACGTGTATTCATTATTCTGTTCATATCTATTCGTTTTCACATTGCAATCTTAACAGGTTTAATCCATTAAAAATACAAACACTTCCTAATAAATCATTCTTAGAAAACTCAGAAATCATTCTTGGGATCCCTTAGAATTAAAAGAGAAAAAAAATGAAAGGATACTTCTTGAGAAATTAGGAAGTAGGATAGTCAGAGTTGTTTGATTTTGCATTCATTAAAACTGGCTTATGAACTTTTTATGGCAAAAAACATCACTTTATTCAACTCCAGAAAAGCCCTATCTCATTAATATGTATAGTCGTTCACACCAAAAATAAATATTAGTCATTAATGGGAAACTTTCTATATTTGATGCATATCATTTATTTTTTTTATTAGCGGGGAAGCTAAATTTAATTATAAATACTCTGATAATTTAGCCATAAGTTTTTTTTTTTAATTAACCATTATCATTAACCAGAATGCAATATTCTTGTAATATTTTTCTATTGGTGATAGTCGTCACATTTTTTAACTTTTTATCGACTCATTTTTCACCTTTTGTAAAAACATTTCTCTTATGATCTTTTAATGAATTTGATGTGATTGAATTTTTAGTGAATGATTTTGAGATAGAGTATTATAAGAAATATAAGATTTTTAAATAATTATATTTTGTATGTGTTCATGAAAAGTCCTTACAATAATTTACACTTATCACACGTTTAAACAGTTTGCTAATATATGAGATTCTCTATCTTTGTTTTGTGAGTTAGTCCGATCCTTTTTTTTAAATTTTGTAACAAAAAACAGTTTGTTAATGTATACATTCAGTGGAACAAATGCCTTTATGAATTTCTACTTATTTGACTTTACACTTTCATTATTTTGATTATATGAGAGATTAGTTTTCTATAAAATTTTCTACTCATTTTGTGTTTTCATTATGTGAGAGCTTTTTTTTTTCATAAACTTTTTTATTCACTTTATGCGTTGACCACATGAGAGTTCAATTTTCTGCAAGTTTTTCTTTTCACATATTTTTTTTATCACGTCAGAGTCCGATTTCTCTCAAGTCTTTCTACGCACTTTACTTATTAATCATGTGAAAGTTCAATTTCCTACAATTTTTTCTACTATGTTTTATGATCAAATGGGAGCTCGGCTTTATGCAAACCTTTTTACTCGTTTTATGTTATGATCACGTGAGAGTTTGACTTCTAAATTTTCTACTCACTTTATGTTTAGAACAAGACTTTTCGTTCATTTATCATAAGTTGTATCAATTGTTGTTTTTTAATTCAGTAACAACAACTTCACTACCACACTATCAAGATCAGATTTACTCAATAAAATTATGCAAAATAAAATACGATCTAGGTCAGGGGTTGTCCTTTGAGCACACTATGACGATCAAGTTAATATTCGGATAGAGTTTAGGTATTGTTTTGGTGGTAAAAACATATATATATTAACAAATATTTCAAGAGTCTTTATATAGAATAACACTATTGAAACGTTATTATATGTAGTATTTTGTAAAATCTTCCTATCATTGATAGTCTTCAATGTAACGTTTTTTCTATTGATGATCGTTTAAAGTGCAATGTCTTGTATTATAATGTCTTTTCATTAATATTTATTGTTGTTAACCTTGATTTAATGTTCTTGTTACCTTTTTCTATGTAACTATTTGAACAATCTTTTAACCTTTTGAAAAGAGGTTTGGATTTTATTATCTTTGATTTGATGAGTTTTTATCTACTTTTCACCAATAATGAATTTAAACTATACAATTAGTATCATGTGTGAGATATGAAAGAAAAGTCCTATTCAAAACATAAAAGGAGTAGATAATCTTGTGGAAATCCAATCTAGCACATATAAGGTAAAATATAAGGTCTTACCTTTACAAACAACAAACTGTTAGAACGTACGATAATTATAAATTCATTTAAAGATTTATTATAAATAGATACAGAAAATATATATGAAAAATTAACATTTCATGTAAGACTCAATATTAAAATTACTAACCTAAAATGAAATTTTACCAAGTAATTGAAGAACAATTATTGAAGAATCGACTAAAATCATAAATCTACAAAACCTATTAAATGTCATAATGTTTGCCTCTTTTTAGAAGGGTTACAAACGTCGTCATTTTCTAACAACAAAAGCGCGAACGAAGTTATAAAAATAAAATAAACGCGAGCGTGCCAGAAATTTTGTCGTTATTCCAAACAAAAAAAATGAATCAAACGTGTGAAAACTTAAACTTTAATCAAACGATTGCTAATGAGAAAATAAGATGATCTTTCCTCAAGGGCCTTTGACTCAATAAATTCAAATCGTCAAATCGAAAATAATAAATAACAAGAAAACAAAAAATGACAGTGAAATGTAAAAAAAATATGAAAAGTAAAGTTTCATCAATGGCTGGAAAAATACTGTAAACTAAGAGCAATGTTACTGTCTATGATGAGTGATTGTCTAAAATAACAATAAAACCGAAATAAAACAGTAAAGAT
>CANYCX011842496.1:0-12679 GCA_948193385.1 Breynia disticha f. nivosa | reverse complement strand
GACTTAAAACAATTGAGAAATCATTCCCACAAATATAACCATACATAAAAACGTGATTTACAAGAGATTAAGATAGAAATCTTACCAAATCGAAAGCCCTAATCGTATATATAACTCCCAAACGCCAAATTTTGATGAAGAACACTAAGTTCTAGGGTTTTTGGTCTTGAAAATGGAAAGGAGAGAGAGAAAAACGGGATTGTGCCATGAAAAGTAAGGTATACATAAGTATATATATATATATATATATATATATATATTTCGGAAATGACCAATTTGTCCCTAGCCTTACACGTGACCATCCTTTCATCTTTCTCTCTCCCGGTATAACCCAACTTCACTAAATTTTAAATTTCTCACATTATTTCCAACACTCCACATTAATTAATAATTAAAACTTTTCGCGAAAAATTTATTCGCACCTTTATGAAATATTCACAAAAATTCTTAAAAATTACTAAAAATGGAGAGCGTTACACCATGCATTCCATTTCAATCTTTCTCGCAACATATGCACATGAACGTTCCACAAGTCATACATATCTCAGCACACGCCAATCATGCTCAATATAGCGAAATCAGTATCAACAACATATACTTTGTAACTCACAAGGAGTTCATACATTTTTAAATCAATAAGGAACACTCATATCAAGCATATGTATGCTCACATACAATTCTTTGTATCGTCAAACATATATTAACATATCCATCAAACAATACTTATATCGTACCACAATTTAAGTTCGTAACTCAAGCCAACATAGGAATCACATAATTCCATTCATATAATCTTTCCAAGGAAAGCACATAAGCTCATCACATTCCAAACCTCGCATTTCACATACTTGCATACAATTGCACAAGTTTCACATGGATAAAATCATCCAAATTCACATTCATAACATGCCTCGTCATATTACACTATACATTCCATACGCCCTCAAGGCATTTCAACAACCATTCATGTCCACATATTTAGTTCCTAAGAACCCAATTCAACACAACATAATCTTCTCTACAACTTGCAACATCGTCGAACAAGCATACCATTGAAAATAATTTCATTAGTAGCTCTTCCATACATTTCATACACTTTTTACTCTTGTCATATTCAATTCATTTTCATTTTCACAACACAATAATCATACGAAGCAAAAATCAACCAATCACAAGTGTAACATATCAAGTAAGTTGCAAACAAGCACTTACCTCGTGCTCCCGCGCCTCGATTCAGCCCCAATTCTCCGATTCGAGTTCCGTTTGTCAAAACCTACACACATTATAACACATTTACTATGATCAACACTCTAAACTTATTTTTCCATTTATCTAACATTTTCTCCAAAATCCCAAAATTTTCCCAAACTCTTAAATTCTCAAATTCGCCTAAATCTTGTGTTTTATGGTTAAAGACTTATGGGAACATAAAGTGCAATCAAAACCCTACCAAATGCATCTATTTTCCATCACATTTCGGTCATGAATTGAGAGATTCTTACCTTTCCCGAAATTCCAAACCCTAGGGTAAGGATGGATGGATTCGCTCCTCGATTTGTTGTTTCCTTGTTGAAATTTTGATGTTTATTGGTATGTTATGTGTTTGGGAAGGCTTAGGATCGAGTTTGGGAAGTTGAGAGGATGTTTGGATATGTTGGAAGTGTTTTTGCCTCGGTTTGGAGTGTTTTCGGACCTTAAATGACATGTACTGGCCCCCGTTAACGTGCGTTAATTTGCACCTTAACGTACATTAGTGCAATTCAATTTCTGGAAATTCAGCTATGATTAACGTGCATTAATCTTGGGATTAACGTACGTTAATCCTCCATTCTTATGAGTAACTTTGTTTGACAGCACTAACCCACGTTACTTGCTTGCAGTCAGCCATACTTGGTGATTTTCGATCCTTTTCAATCCCTAACATACATATACTTACACATACATGTTTAGAACTTAGTATAAACATCATATCCACTCGATTAACATCAATTAACATTGAATTAACACATATAATCAAGATCAAATCCAACCACATTAAGCATCATCTTACACATTGTTCAACCTTTCAAATTTCTAATCTCTTAACCTAATTTCGCAACACTTATGTCAATGCATCCTTAACACATTCTAACATTATGATTCATGAATTAAACATGATTTGACATTAGATTAGACTTTATTTTAACATCTAAACATACCTTATGTCACCCTTTATCAGTCTGTTTGAAACTAAAGCCTTTGTTACTTTAGTTTCCATCGCATTCATACCACTTCCTCTGAACATGCAAGGAACCAAACACCACACACCTTCTCATTTCATCCTCATTTATAATTCCTTATTCAAATTTGAAATAGACGAATTTCCGGGGCATTACATTTTATCTCCTTTCTTTATTAATTTCATTAATTGGCCTAATCATATCTTAGTTTACTTAATAATAAGGTTTTAAGATGGGAATGTTACAGATATAAAGTCCCATGTTTTTATTATAGTAGATACTTCCAATAATCAATTTTGTATTGAAAAGGCCCAAATTCAAGTAACGCTCAGTGAGACTAACCCTAAGACCGAATACAGAGAATTACTACAGCAAACTGTCTCTCGACTCTCTAAAAGGTCGGGAAGCCAACAATTAGAGGACCTGATCATCTTATGGACAATGAAGATGATTGTTACAGAATCTTATCTCTTCCATAAAGCAAGCACTCTGTAAAGTCAACATCTTTTCTAAATGGAATCTTATCTCTTTATCAAAGCATGTAGCTTTTCAGAAGATTGAAATCATTAAATAGTATTTTCAACCATGTATGAAGTGATATGTCAACAATGATATAATGAAATTTATATTAATTCTAACAATGCACTCATTCTATATTATAAATAGGTAGGGTTGTAAGTTTGTAAGACATCCAAAAATTTTAGAACATATATTTCATTAAATTTTACACTTTCACCCTCATTTGCTCTTATCTTTTATGCTCTTTTATATCTTGAATCTTCAAGTGGTATCAAACTCTAGGACATCAAAGATTCTTCCATTATTAAATTAGGAAACTTTTTCTTCACTCTTGCTTATTAAAATAAAAATAAACTTCAGTTATGAGTAGATAAAGTTTACATGCAGTTTACATAAGTTAATATTTAGCTTAACTGATAAAAAATTTATATATAAGTTAATCTTTAAATTTATATTTACAAAAGTTAATTCTGTACAAATATAATTAAAAAATTTAAAACTAATATTTTATAAAAATTTTAAAACATCTATATTTATACAAATAAAAAGATAAATATATTATACTATATAATTAATCCTTAAAATTTTCTCCAAATTACCTTAAAAAGAATAACTACTGGTTCGTGCTTGGAAATTCTTGAGACGTGATCAGAAACTTCTCTAACAGTTTCCGCATATTTTCGTAGAATACAGTAATTCATCCGACGGCGTTGCCTATGCGTTGGGAAGACATTTGTGTCAGCCATTATTTCAAATGTAAACCGTAGATATTGGTTAATTTGGGAGTCCATCAGTCGTTGGGTTCACAAGACATGACTTGTTTGACTAAAATATATTCTTAATTCATGTGTAAAACATTGGTTGACAATTATTTTAAGATGAATGAAGTAAATTAGACCTGACAATTCGGGTTGATGGGTCAGATTTGTGTCGAGTCAATATGACCTGTTAACAAGATTAAACCAAACTCAAATCCGACTCATTTAATAAACGGATCAGAAAGTGAAACTCAAACCCGACCCATTTAATAAACGGGTTGGCAAGTTGACCCATTTAACTAGCACAATTGGATAAAATTGACTATTTCTAACTCGAAAATGCGATTAAAGAGTGTATAATTGGACACGTCAAATGACACAAATTCAATTCTTTAATATTATGTCATCAATAATGTATTTAATAGAAAAATTTATTAACACAATTGGCTGATTTAATTAACATAAATTATCCTATTTATTTATATGTGCTAAGATTTTAAATAAGTTAAAATTTAACATATTTATATAAACTTCAAATCTAAATATAAGTTTAAATTTATTTATTTTAAATATATGGTCTCAAATATATTTTTATATTAAATTTTTATATGCGATTTAAATATTTTATTTTATAAAGTTATTAATAAAATTTTAACGGGTTATAATAGGTCATAATCGGGTCATATTGAATTTATCCGTTTAACTAAATTTTTAACGGGTCATAAACGGATCAACTCATTTTCGACCCAAACCCATTTATGCCAACTCAAACCAGGTTAACTTCTGGTCGGATCGTGTCAACTTTTGCTAGGTCTAAAGTAAACAATTAAATCAGCAAACAAATTTGAGACAATTGTGCCTATAATACACTAAACAAGGATTGCGATGACTAGATCAATCATTACACTATCAATACGTATGTGATTAATTCAAATAATTTATTGGCACTGTGTTGTCTAAGAGGTCAGATAGGCAAAGATAACTAGACCCTACAGAAAAACACTGAAGTCTCTGATGCTTCACGAATCCTGTTCATGTTGTCTAGTCTACGAAGAATGTGAGCCAGAGATATACCAGAGATCATGGATAAACTTTCAGCGTTTCCATTCCGAGAATTTCGAGTCCTCAAAACCAGTGAGCTTGCTAATCTGTAGTATTTTGAAAAGATGAAATCTGTATGAAAGTAGATTACAGTCCTTATTTCACACATTCCACCTGAATAGTCAAATCCTTGATTCCAGCATTATGAAAGATCTCCGAAACTCGAGTCCTCAAAGCAGCCTTATCAGCTTCTGCCGAGGTATGAAGATGCAGAGTTCCAACAATATCTGTAGTAGTAAAACTCCAAACATGCAGGCTCTGAATACCTTGAACACCTTTCATTTTAATAACATCACTCACAGCTTCCTTTATATCACACTCTTGAGCCCTTGGAACTCTTTGAAGCAAAATTTCCGCAGAGTTTCGAAGCAGCGGAATAACAGATGATATAATTAAAACAGATATGAAAATTGAGCTGGCAGGATCGGCAACAAGCCATCCTTTATATTTGATAAGGAGGGTAGATATAACAACTCCAACACTACCCATGGTATCTGCCAGAACATGCAGAAAAATTCCTTCCATGTTGTGGTCTATGTGCTGGTGCTGGCTGTATTTCGGCTTCTTTTCATGAGTGATTCCGGCTGAAGAATCTCTGCAAGAATCTGAATGATGTACATCAATCTGATCAACATGGGAACCAGCAGGGGCAATGTGACTGTGACGATGATGGTGGTGGTGGTGATGACGGTGCCCATGGTTTTGGCAATTGTGATTATGAGCATGGTTGTGCTCCACATGGCAACTCGCACTCCTATTTTCACAAGTATTATTACCGTCATGATCATTACAGTGATGGTGTTCGTGATGATCATCATGGTGATTGTCCAGAACCGATATGCATTCAAGATGTGCTTCATGACCTTTATGATCATGATGACATTCATGCTCATGTGCATGCTCATGGTGGTGGTGATGATGAGAGTGGGATTGTGAATGAGAATGGGAATGCGAGTGCGAGTGGGAGGGAGAATGTGAATGGGAGTGTGAGCATGATCCACCATGAGCGTGATGATGCTCCTCATGAAAGAATACCAAACCAACTACATTCACTACAAGCCCTCCTATGGAAACAACTAACAGACTATTAGTAGATATCTCCTGAGGATCCAAAATCCGTTCAATTGACTCCAACACAATTAAAGCACCGACAAGAACCAGAAACACAGCATTAACATATCCAGACAGAACCTCAAACCTCCCACGACCATAATTAAACTGATTATTAGCTGGCAAGCGCGAAATGTACGAAGCATATAGACCAATAGCCAAAGCAGCACAATCGAACAACATATGACAAGCATCCGATACCAAGCCAAGACTATTGCTCATGAACCCAACAACAAATTCAACTACCATATAACAAGCATTAATCAAAAGAAACAGAGCAATCTTACGGGACTTCCTTTCGCTTAAAATATGACGGATAGGCTTCACAACCGATGCACTAAATGATTCTGATGATTTCAAACCCAATTCAACATAATTCAAATTAAGAGGATCAAGTTCCCTAACTCCAAAATACAACAACAAACCACACAGAAGAAGCCCCCACAGCGAAAGCTCAGGAAAATAAAAGAGCTCCAAGACAATAGTGCAAATAAATGTAACCAAAAATTCTCTTCGAAACTCCTTCGAACTCACTAACTTATCATCACCATAGTTCTCACTCAATAGCACACCAAAAACAACAATATTCGCCAACGGCCAACTCAAATTCCCAATAGAAACATCACCATTACCACCTCCTTCCATAAAAAAACTCACAACAGCAGGAAAAAACAACACAACCGTAGCATAAAACGACGAAACCAACCTAACCTGTCTCTTCCCTAATTGTCTAACCAACACAAAATTCATATTAACCTTCTCATAACACCCTAAGAACCCACATAGAAAAGGTAATAACATAGGCCAAAACCTCACACATTCCCTTCTAGGAACCACCAAAAATCCATATTTCCTTATAAAGGACGTACTAAACGGAAAACACTCAATCCTATCCCAACTAAAAGAAAAAAACAACAGCCCAACTACAAGCAACAAAAACCCATAAAATCTATTCCTCAAACGTCCCTTTTCGCGGCTCGAAACGAACCTGGCAACTACATTCCCACACAATTCAGCTAAAATCATTGCTGCAGTCCCACAAAATTTCAGTGACTGAAACCTCAAAACAATCACTAACCCCAAAACCAATCCTTTAAACACAAAAATTTTGTGTCTTTCGGCAGAAATACTGAAAATTGAGCTCAAAGGACTTACCTTTAGAGAGAAAAGTAAAGAAAGAAGAAAAGAGAGGAGAGAGAAGAGAAAAGAAAAAGGGAAGAGAGAGAAAGAAGGAGAAGAGGAACGGAGAGCGGGAAAGAGAGAGTAAAGAGAACGAAGGCAGAAAAGAAGAAGAAGAAGAGAGGGAAAAAAAGAGGACTTAGTGGAAGAAGAGGGTTTAAAAGGAACTGAAAGGGTTGATAGGCGGTGTTTTGATGGAGTTGGAGTTGGTGTTTGTGTGTGGTGTTGGAGTGTTGTGATGGAGGATCTTGGAGGGACTGAGATTCGGTTAGGACGCTGGTGGTGGCGGTGGTGATCGGCCATGGGTGTGGTGGAGTGTGAAATGGGAGTTGAGTTCTAATTCAATTGGGTGGGCTTCTTTCTTATATTTGTGTGAATCCAAGCATTTATAGGAATTTATTTGGGCTTTGAAATTGGTATCGGTTTAAGGACGTCGTTGAAACGGCGGATGATGTTAATATGCAGCGATGATTATGGTTGGGACTTTGTCCCACAACCCTCACATTACTCTTGCTTAGACTACTTCAACCAAATCTAAATGTGCTTTTTATGGTTCAAACTCTCTTTCATAATTTTGTTTACGAGAAAATGTCTCACTTTAAATTGGGGTCAATGTTTCAACGTCGCACTGCCTAGTGCTTCACGGGGAAGTGATGGATTGGAACCTAATTCAATAAAACAACACTCAAGAAATGGCTATAAACAAGTTTGATTATTGATCAAGAATAGGGCGGTCTATTAATAAGATTATAAGAACTAACAATTCAATACAATATCCACAAGGTGTTGGTTGGGTTGACAATCCAACTTTCTCATGAAAGTTTGAACCCCCAGGTTCGAGTCCGAGGAGAGTCGCCCCCGTGAGAGAGGAATCATGGCTCTCGCTCCGAACCCGAATTAGTCTTGGCCAATGTGTCGAGAATACTGGATGTTTAGACAAAAAAAAAACAATTAAACACAATGAGTGGCCATTGACTCTCAATCTAATGGTTCCTACAAAATTTTCACAAATGACCCTATATATGTGTTTACACCAACAGATAATTATTTAAACTACTATGTTTTGAGTTTAAAATGATAGAAAAGTCAGTGTATATTTGTTTATTTTTGTTTATGTCAGAGTCTAGTTCACAATTATATTAATGTCAGATTTCATTTTTTAAAATGCAAAAATATCACTTTTTGTTCTCTCGACATATGAACAATAATGAACAACGATGAACACTAAACATATCCTGACATTTTTACGATTGTAAACTCAAAATCAGACATTTTCATATTTTCAAAACTTAAATTGACATAAACAGAAATGAACAAACATACTATGACATTCTTATCATTTCAAACACAAAATTGTTCATTCTTGTAATTTTCCCTTACACCAAAAATAAATTTAGTCTACGGACCGAATTACACGAATAGGACCAATTACCGTTTTGGTAAATAAGACAAAAAAATACTATAAGAATCAAAGAGCCATAAAAGGAAGTAAATTAAATATAAGGAGAATATTTAATTAATCGTTCAAGAAAAGGAAACGAATCAAAATTTGACGCAAAATGAAAGAAGAATCAATTCTAATCAAGAAGATGATTGATCCCCTACTAAATTTGAAGATGTTTATAAATATAGACATAATCCTACAACACAAAACAGACATCTTAACCAAAATACAACTCAGACAAAAAATTATTAACAATGTAGAGCCACTGCTACCCCAGGTTTTTTCCTTTACAAACTTTCATTTTTACCTTCAACAAAATTACTATCGGCTCTGATCTTATTTTCATCTATTTCAATTCATATTTTTCAATTTATTTCTCCAAACCTCTTACATACATTTTCAACCATTGGTCCATAGAACAAGCCTTTTGCCACTTGTTGTGTTCTCCGCCAATGACTCAATTTTCTCCTATCTTAGGCTCCATTTTAGCTTTCGACTTGCAATTTACGTTTTCAGACCTCCATCTACGTTTTCTGCAACACGTCCTTGGAAAAAGCATTCGCTCCTGGCCAGGATCGTCATCTTTTTTAGTTTTTGCAAGTCTTTTTATTATTCTATCATTCAGTTTTACTTTCCTACAATATATTTCCAATTTTATTACTGTTATTAATAATCAAAGAAATTCTATCAATTTTCTTTGCCATTTATTTCATGTTTGTTAATATTGCTATTGGTGATTTGCTTTGCATCATTGAGTCAATGACCTTTAGAATGATAAAGTCGTCCCCTTTATTATTTTATTACGATCGTTTGAATATGATGTCAGAATTACGTGTGAAATATTTTATTTCTAACAACTCTGTTTGAGTTTTTCCTCAATTTGGAAATACTATAATTTCTTGGCACGCTCGGGCAATCTATCCACACAACCTTTTCCAAAGGGGTGTTGATTTTTTGGAAAACCAAAAAAAGGGTAAATAATTTGGGATGCTCGGTGGGACCCTAGCAGTGTTAACGAACATGAAGATGACGCTGAAAATACTCAAAAAGCACAAAATAATACAACAACTCCAGGAACGAATGAAATGGAGGAAGCAAAAATGATGTAATTAAGGGACAAATGGTATCAGATCCTTCTTAAAATGGAAAGAAAAAGTGAGACCTCCAAAAGACTAGAAATTAATGCGCAAATTCCTCAAGTCACAATTGTTCCAATGGTGGAAGATAAAACTGAAGAAGAAAGCGATAGGCTCTCATTGGTAGAAGATGGCGAACCCATGTACAAAGAACCGAGGGGCAAGACCCTTACAAAAGAATGAAGTCATTGAAAAGCAAGCTCTATTTAAGCCGCTTTGTGAGAAAAAAAATGTCTTGAATAGGGCCAAAAATCATGGTGATTATACGACATTGGGGGCAATGAAGATCAACCCCCATCAAATTTTAGCCTTGAAAAAACGAGATCAATCAATGTGGCTGTCCAAGGACCAAGGTGCGGGCCACATAATAAAAATAAAAAAGAGCTTTGGCAGGAATAATATGGCAACCAAGGCTTAGAAGAAGAAGCGTTTGAGTGAAAAAAGATGTTTTACTATACAAAAAGGCTCAAACGCTCAAAGCCCTAAAAAGGATCGTCTAAACCATGGTTTGGCCTAAATTTTTCAAACCTCCTAGTCCAAAAGTCCTAAAAATTGGATGGAGATTAAGGCTAAGAAAAATTGCAAGATAAAGACGTGTGGAGGTTAAGGCCAAGAAAAATTGCAAGATTGTAAAAAGAAGAGAGCAAAAGAAACGTTTGGCCCAAAGGTTGGCCGAATAAAAAAGAGTTTTGGAAGTGAAGTCACATCATCGGCCTAAAAAATTATCAGATAATGAGATTTCCAACACAAAAAGTGGTGATATTAAAAAATATTTTAAAGTTGGAAACTTCATAATTTTTTTGTGATAATACCGGTTCACTACACTCCCCCTATTTTTAGAAGAACAAGACCAAAAATAAAGAGTCCAAGATTAGGTGCCAAGGAAAGTGGGGGGTAAGTGGTGAAGAAGGCCAAAGACATGCAAGAAACTTCATCTCTAATTTTGTTAGAGGCACCAATGGATGAGCTAGTGGAAAATTTGATTAATTTTCCACAATGGGGCATTCAATTTTTTCCAAAAATCCAAAAAGGGATAAACAATATGTTTTCTTCCTACATGTTCTTAACACTTTTAGGCAGCTAATGTCATAATAGAGAGTTAGCTGAGATAAACAAAACAAAGCAATTACTAACACATAAAAACAATATTAACATCATTTTATTTAGCCTAATTTTCATGCATTATTAGCCTTTTTTATTAGGAAAAGGCCAAAGGCTGATTACATCATCACAAAACAAGAATATGTTTCTAGCACTATCAAATTCCAGAAGGTGGATTAACTCCACATGGGCATTATTCAGGCATTGAACTCCTCTTTGTATCGAAAGAGCTTTTTTTGGCTAATGCATCTGTGACACAATTACTTTCTCTCCATGTTTTAACTAAAGCAGCATCCTAGGCTCTTATTAGAGATTATTGGATCAACCGAACCAGTGGTCCTTGTGTGTGACAATTATGATTATCCCAGTGATGAAGTAAATTACTCTTGACTTATCAGATTCCACCATAACTATGATGATAAAAATTAATTCCTTTTTATTTTCCAATTTAACTATATTTAAAATTTTTGTATAATTTTTTTTGCAAAATTTAGTAAACACATTGACTGACTATGGAAAATTAATTTGAGCATCGAGGAGTCCTAAGTGTAACGCCTCAAAAATTTTAACCTAAATTATGTGAAAAATGGTAGGAAAATAGTGGCAAACGGATTTGGGAATGGTTTGCCAAAATCGTTCCCCAAACTGTTTCGAATCCAGAGTCAAATTATATGGTGCTGAAAATTGGTGGAAACGGTTTTTGTAAACCGTTTGCAAACCTTTTCGAATAAGGGCAAAAGTTCATTAAGCTGGGAACCACTTGGCAAACAATTTTGGTAAACTATTTGCAAAACTGTTTCGATCTGACGGGTTTTAAAAATAGACCCGCGTGAGACATTTAGGAGAGAAAGACAAACCCTAAAAACAACCCCATGAATTTCCCTCCGTTCCATCTTGAAAACCTTTCGTTTTAAGAGCCATAAACATTAAATTTGACCATAAAATCCCAAGGTATTGCGGGTTTTTCTTGAAGGAGAGAGAGATCAACGGTTCTCTTTGAAAGAGTAAGGCAAGCTCTAAGTATATGTTGATTTTTCTGTGATTTTTTGTTAGGGTTGGAGGAAAATGGATGTTTTTGAAAGATTTGAGATTTGGAAGTTGTGTGGGGTAAAATGAACAAAAGAAACTAGGATGTGTGAGAGATCTATGATCCTAGGGTCTGTGAAGTTGGGGTTTTGTGAGGATTAAATGGGTAGAATGTGAAATTAAGTGCGAAATTGTGTTTAATGAATGAAATGTGGGTATACTTGAGAGTGACACGCAAAAATGAGTAACAATATAAGATTTAGGGTTTTGGGCTAAGGGGGCAATTAGGGGTTAGCCTAATTTGAGTCTTAATCAGTTTAATTAATACGCAAAATGATGTTATAAGTAGTAAGGTTCAGTCTTGGAGCAGAGTTGGGCGACAAATGGAACCCGAATCGGAGATTAGTGCCGAATCGAGTCCGCAGGAACGCGAGGTAAGTGTTCTTTGACGCTTACTATTATATGCTTCTCTTTGTATGGTTAAGCTTATGTGATAAATTCTTTCTTTTGATGAATTGGGAATGGAAATAATCTAAATGATGGACTTCAATTGTTATGTCTTTATCTGGTTTCTTTGGAATGGGTATGGATTCTTTAGAAAGATGTATGTGAGTTCTACATTGCATGCTTTAAATGCGATGTTGATGAATGGTATAAGAAATGTGAGGTTACTTCATATGAGTAACTTATGTGGTGTGCTAAGTGATGGTTTGTGATGACTTGAATGAGATTGATTGAGTTAATTAAGGGCTAATGGCCGTGAAAGTGTGATGTCGCATGAATTGTGCAAATATGCACTCTTATGATTATGATGTTGTATGTTTTGCTTGTATGTGAATATGGCCTTAGGGCATGTTATGAGCTTTTAGTGATAAAATGCATTATGGATGTTGTATATTGGTGTTGATATTGAGCTAAGGAATGCTTAGTTGGTGGTATGATATGTTATGGGCATTCTTGCCATAAGTTGGCATTTAATGAATGATGTGATCAATGTGTATGAATATAGGCATGAAGCTTATAATGAATTATGTTTGAGCATCCATGTGCATGTTGTGAATGTTCCTTTATGATTATGATGATGAA
>CANYCX011842321.1:0-13756 GCA_948193385.1 Breynia disticha f. nivosa | reverse complement strand
TGTTCGAGAATCCATGGTGGGCTGTGCACGAAGATTTTTTGTAAATTTTCAAAATAGTGCATATGTTTTTGTGTATAAGTTTAAGTGAAATGGGATTGAATAAATTTAATTTCTCTTGTCATTAAAATAGTTTTGTATCTTGGTAAATTTTGGAAACTGACATTTTTGAACATTTTAAAGATACATTTTTGTAATGAATGTATTTATTTATGTTTATATTTCAATCAAATATGTATATCTTCGAAATTTGGAAACTTATTTCTATATATTCTATTTTTTATTTTTATTTTATTAAATCAAATGATGTCCGATTTCGATTATTATTTTATGGAAAATATTATAAACATAAAATAATAGTTGAATTTGGGCGTCACATTCAACCCAGACTACGCGAGGTGGTAGAATACTACGCGCTATCGCTACCACTGCGCGTAGTCTTGGTACAGACAAACGCGTGGTCGCTTGCAAAGTACGTGTGATCATGGCGAGTGCGCATACTTTGCTGCTACACCGCGTGGATCCCGGATTCCCTGGCAAAAACATTAAGCAACACTACACATTTTGAATGAATCATTTTCAAAATCACAACTCAACCTCACATACAACCAAAATTATTTAATTTAACACATAATCACAACTTAAATTTTATAGAATCAGAAACAACGAATATTGAATCATACAAGATGCTCCATTCCATATCAACCAACATTCAATTTCATATAGTATTCACAACATCCATAAAACATATGAAATTGACATATCTTCAGCTCAATTCAAACATATGTGCGGCATAATGATGTGAACGTATGATTCCTAATGCAGCCTTATATAGTCAATTATGATTTCAATTTGATTTTAGTTCACGCCCTGTTTTGGCCATACAACTGACGTTTGCAAACGAACCTTTCGTCTAGGAGTTTTGGTTATAAAAGTTGGATATCCACATTTACGCCCTGTTTTGGCCTTAATTTCTATTTTGGCCTGGCACATTCATACACACGTCTGTGTATCAAATATTTAACCACTGTGCCCAGTGTAGCATTTGTTATATACTACCCGTAATATTGTGAACGAAGCACCATAATTTGCACAAGGAACCTGAAGGTAACATGTACTCACATCCAAGGTATATGCCTGTATAGTCAATCATACCAAGATTAAGACATCTCGAAGGCTTTAACACCATATTCTTATAGTCAATGCAAAATCAAGCCAAGCCAAACAACCAATTCAAATAATTTACAACAACATCATACACTTACGACCAAGCCAAAATCAATCCAGACCAACAATCAAAACAAACAGATTGTCCACAAATATTATACACACAAGGATGGTTGCATTCATGTTACTTACCTCGTAAGAATCATCAAACGACTTGGTTGGGAACCTCCCTCATTGTGATTTGGTCCTCCTATAATACAATATCATTATTTAACATTAGCCTAGCATTCATTAAAATGTATCAATTATAAGAATGCATTACCATATGCATGTTCTTTCAATGTATTATTCTTATCTCTCTTTCCTTCCATAAATTCTCACTCTACCTATTATGTTTCCCTAACCACCCTATTGATTTCTTCCACCAACCTTTATTTATGCTTCTACAAATTCATCTAGGTTCAATTTTTTCGATGTTACGCTCCCGTCTATAGTTAACATTTTACTTCCTACTTTTCTTTACCAAAACCTTAACAACTTTCCTACTTTTGCTTCTTTCTCCGTCAATATACAACACACAATTAAATTGACACAGAAAAAAATATAAATGGATTCCAAACAAGCTTACATAAGAAACAAAACACAGAAAACTTTTGGTCATGAAAAACCCCAAACTCGTGACTTTTTAAGGTAGGCTTTCTAACTCTGATTTCAGACACCTAAAACTTGATTTAACACTAAAAATGGTTCCTAATAGATAGTATATATATTAAGCTTTCCAAAGAGCTATCATTTTCTCAAATCGGAGCTCAATCAAAAGATTTATAGGGTCATAAAGTTAGGGCTAGGAACAAAAACGGGATTTCGGAAGAACACATAAGAAAACTTACCGAATCTTGCTCACAGACTGATTCTGAAACTCCCAAACACTAAGGTTTCGTGAGAATCGATGGTGGTTAGGGTTTTTTGAGCTCTGGAGAGACAAAGATGGAGGGAAAGTAATGTGCATGTGATGGAGGGAATGAAAGGAAGTAGAGTTTTATAGTTAAACGGGTTCAGACGATTTTGCCCTTCCAAGCTTTGGTTCCCTAGTTCTTTCGCATTCCTCTTTTCCGTTTGACTTAACAAATCCCGATTATAATTTCCTCGAACCTTACAATTATTTCTCTAATTCTCATATCTTCCCACCGAATTATTTTTTTAAATAATTCGCGACAAATTTATTCACAATTTCCTATGTATATTATTTAAAATTTTATTAAATGGAATTTTTAGGTAGTTACAATTCTACCCCCTTAAGAGAATTTCGTCGTTGAAATTTAAAATCCTACATGGATCGAGAAATAATTGAGGATATTGTCTGCGCATCTCCCCTTCGACCACCCAAGTGGCCTCTTTCGGGGAATGAAAACTCCACTTCACCTTCACCATCGGAATTTCCTTATTCCTCAGCTTTCGAACCATCCGATCCAGAATTTTCCACTGGTTCCTCCTTGTATGTCATATCTTCTGATATTTCCACTTCGGTACTGCCTCAACATGCGCACATGAAACACGTCGTGTAGTCTGGAAAGTTCATCGGGTAATCGTAGCTGATAGGTTCCTACTCGTTTTATGATCTCATAGGGACCAATGAATCTAGGACTTAACTTTCCACTCTTTCCAAACCGTAACACACCTCTCCAGGGCGATACTTTCGTGAACACTTTCTCACCCACTTCATAGGAAATTTCTCGACGATGTTTATTAATGTAGCTTTTTTGACGGTATTGGGAAGCTTTAATACATTTCTTAATAACCTGAACTTTTTCCACTGCCTAATGCACCAATTCAGGACCTTCAATTTGTCGTAGTGCTTCATCATCCCAAAACACTGGACTTCGACATTTCCTGCCATACAAAGCTTCATACGGTGCCATTTCGATGCTGGAATGATAACTATTATTGTACGCAAACTCTATCAATGGCAAATGCTCATCCCAGCTGCCTCTGAACTCCAAAGTACAGGCTCTCATCATGTCTTCCAGAGTCTGTATTGTCCTTTCTAACTGTCCGTCCGTCTGGGGATGGAAAGCTGTACTAAAGTGTAGTCTAGTACCTATCGCTTCCTATAAACTACCCCAGAATTGTGAAGTAAACTAAGGATTCCTGTCAGAAACAATTGAAATCAGCACTCCATGGAGTCTCACCACTTCAGCAACATACTTATTTGCCAATTTATCCAAGGAATCATCCTATCTAATTGCCAGAAATTGTGCAGATTTTGTCGATCTGTCCAGAATCACCCACACTGCGTCGTGATTCTAGAATGTTCTGGGCAATCCAACCACAAAGTCTATGGTTATCCGCTCCCATTTCCACTCTGGAATAGCTAATGAATGAAGCTTTCCAGCTGGAGCTTGGTGTTCAGCTTTAATCTGCTGACAACTCAACCATTTATCCACGAATTTAGCAATTTCTCTTTTCATACCCGGCAAGCAATACACTTGTTTCAAGTCTCTGTACATCTTGGTACTGCCCGGGTGCATTGAATATCGAGAGGAGTGTGCTTCATGAAGGACTTGCTCTTTCAATTTTGGAAAATTCGGCACACAAAGTATCTGTCCATAATGGAGAATTCCATATTCATCAAGCACATAGGGGGTTTCACTTCCCCATTCCACCTTCTTCCTAGTGAGTCTCAACTTCTCATCCTCCATCTATTTGCCCTATATCTGCTCCCTAAGTATCGATTTCACTGATATATTCACCAGCAATTATTCTTCAATCACTTGAAGTTCTAATCTCAGCTTTCGCATCGCAAACAGTGACTGCACATAGTATGTAAGAACAACACCCATCACTAATGATTTTTTGCTTAAATCATCGACCACTACATTACCCTTACCATGATGGTATTCAATCGAACAATCATAGTTCTTCAGCAGCTCAATCCACCTCCGTTGCCTGAGATTCAGCTCCTTTTTAGTAGTAACATATTTCAAACTTTTGTGATCTATGAAAATCACGAGACTCAATAAGCAACACTTACCAACATGGACAACCATTCATATTTAATTTATACACAATCAAATCATTTCATAACAAGATCAAAATCTTAAATAACTTTAGGCTATACCATCCACTAATCACAATATAAATATACACTCAAATTCTTTAACTATAAGGTTCAACCCAGACTACGCGAGGTGGTAGAATACTACGCGTTGTCACTACCACTGCGCGTAGTCTTGGTACAAACAAACGCGTGGTCGCTCGCAAAGTATGCGTAATCGTGGCGAGTGTGCGTACTTTGCCGCTACACCGCGTGGATCCCAGACTCCTTGGAAAAAACATTAAACAACACTACACATTTTGCATGAATAATTTTCAAAATCTCAACTCAACCTCACATACAACCAAAATTATTTAATTTAACTCATAATCCCATCTCAACTTTTATCGAATCAGCAACAAGGCATATTGAATCATACAACATGCTCCATTCAATATCAACCAACATTCAATTTCATATAGTATTCACAACATGCACAAAACATATCAAATTGACATATCTTCAACTCAATTCAAACCTATGTGCGACATAATGATGTAAACATATGATCCCTAATGCAGCCTTATATAATCAATTATGATTTCAATTTAATTTTACTTCACACCCTGTTTTGGCCATACAATTGACGTTTGCAAATGGGCCTATCGGTCGGGATTTTGGTTATAAAAGTTGGATATCCACATTTACACCCTGTTTTGGCCTTAATTTCACCCTCTTTTGGCTTGGCACATTCATACACACGTCTGTGCAACCAATATTTAACCACTGTGCTCGGTGTAACATTTGTTATATACTAACCATAATATTATGCACTAAGCACCATAATTTTCACACTACATTTGTTATATACTACCCGTAATATTGTGCACTAAGCACCATAATTTTCACACTAAGTGCCATAACCACTCCCTCATGAATATTACTCACTAAGAGCCTTTGTTCTTTAATTAAATATGCTCACTAAGAACCCGATGCATGAATGTTATGTGCATAACTCATGCCACCAATCATGCATTCATACAATTCAACATACTATGCTTTAGGATCAATATTGAAATAAACCATTAATGATCACACAACCTCAACACTGCAATTCACATGAGCAATCACATAATCACAAATCACCATAACAATTCAATCAGCATAATAACATAGGCAACATGTACTCACATCCAAGGTATATGCCTGTATAGTCAATCATACCAAGATTAAGACATCGAGAAGGCTTTAACACCATATTCTCATAGTCAATTCAAAATAAAGCCAAGCCAAACAACCAATTCAAACCAGTTACAATAACATCATACACTTACAACCAACCCAAAATTAATCCAAACCAACAATAAAAACAAACAGATTGTCCATAAATATTATACACACAAGGATGGTTGCATTCATGTTACTTACCTCGCAAAAATTGTCTAACGACTCGGTTGGTAACCTCCCTCACCGTGATTTGGTCCTCCTATAATGCAATATCATATCATATTTTAACATTAACAAACCATTCATTAAAACGTATCAATTACAAGAAAGCATTACCACATTCATGTTCTTTCAATGTATTATTCTTATCTCTCTTTCCTTCCATAAATTCTCCCCTACCTAAAATGTTTCCCTAACCACCCTATTTGTTTCTTCCACCAACCTTTATTGGTTCTTCTACAAATTCATTTAGATTCAATTTATACGATCTTACACCCCATATATATTTAACATTTTACTTCATACTTTTCTTTACCAAAACCTTAACCACTTTCCTACTTTTGCTTCTTTCTCCTTCAATGTACAACACCCAATTAAATTGACACTGAAAAAAATATCAATGGATTCCAAATAAGCTTACCTAAGCAACGAAACACAGAAAACTTCCAGTCACAAAAAACCCCAAACTTATCACTTTTCAAGGTAGGCCTTCTAACTCCAATTTTGGACAACTGAAACATGATTTAACACTAAAAATGGTTACTACTAGATAGTATATATATTAAGCTTTCCAACGAGCTATCATTTGCTCAAATCAGAGCTCAATCGAAAGATTTATAGGGTCAGAAAGTTAGGGCTAGGAAAAAAACGGGATTTAGGAAGAACAAATAAGAAAACTTACTGAATCTTGCTCACATACTAATTCTGAAACTCCCAAACACTAAGGTTTCGTGAGAATCAATGGTGGTTAGGGTTTTTAAGCTTTAGAGAGAAAGATGGAGGAAAAGTAACGTGGATGGGATGGAGGGAATGAAAGGAAGTAGAGTTTTATAGTTAAACGGGTTCAGACGTTTTTGCCCTTCCAAGCTTTGGTTCCCTAGTTCTTTCGCATTCCTCTTTTCCGTTTGACTCAACAAATCCCGATTATCATTTCCTCTAACCATACAATTATTTCACTAATTCTCATATCTTCCCGCTGAATTATTATTTTAAATAATTTGCAAAAAATTTATTCACAATTTCCTATGTATATTATTTAAAATTCTATTAAATGGAATTTTTAGGTCCTTATAGAGACTTATGATTGAATAGAGTAATAGATGTGTATTTTAGGGATTTTTAAGTGAGCAAACAATTCCATTGATGAATTTTAAACAATTATGATGGAAATGAGAATGAGAATAGATTTTTGCATTGTGAGGATGCCTTTGAAGTTGATTGAAGAAATTCAATGAATAGGCAAATGATGATGGGGTTTTGGTTAATGAACATTGGTTTGGAGATATAAAATTGAGAAAAATGAGAAAAATTTGTACAATCATAATGGTTATAGGAGTGTGGTAGAATTATGTGAGCATAACAATGACAATAAATATGTTTGTCGGTGCCATGATCAGTTTAATATCAGTATTTGCGAATATGAACTGAATGTTAAGAACATAGTGGAAATCCTAAAGGTAGAGTGTCGAGTGGAATTTTTATAAGGGATAGAAAAAATGGAAAGAAATAATGAAAAGAAAAACTATTAGAGAAATACATTTATCCAAGCATGGAGGAAGGAAAACTATAATTCACTATGTAATCTTTGAATGAAAGACAAAGTAAGAAAATGATAATAACGAAACAAAGTAATGGGTGACTAATGAACGAGCCAAACCTAATGTTAAAGCCTTAAATGAGACATAACATATAAAATGTGGGTCTCTTGACTGAGTATTTTTAAACACAATATGGAAAAAATGCATTAATAGTATATCAACAGATAATTATTTGAGATGTATGTGAATTACATGAGATAACAAAGTAGCAATGTAATTTAAGGAGAAGCCTTGTAAATTTTAATAATATATGATGACAATGCAAAAGTTTATGTGGATTGAATGGAGTATATGTTGGTTATATGAAATATTGAATTATTAATGGTTTACTAGTAAGTTGAAGGTATTGATGATTTATATTGTAGAATGGTGATTTAATTGGGATGGTAAGAAAAATAAAATTGAACCTCGCGAATTTTTCTTTGAAATTGGGATGTTGAGAAAATATGATTGAATTGGAGTGTATAATGTAAGGAATTGGGGATGATGATTTTTTTGTTGTTATGGAGAAAACAAGTACCTTGATGATAAATGTAAAGATGATTAATGACTCAACTTCTTCTAAAAGTATAGTGGATGATGAATCGGTTGAGTTGATGATGATTGGTGATAGACTGATGGGATGTGAGAAATGCCATATGAAAATAATAAATGTTAATCATTAGAAATTAATATTGCAATTAATCAAAATTATATGTCTTTGTTAGGGAAAATTATATGAGGAAATAATAGTGATGATATTTCAATTGACTATGAGATTCTTATTACTGTTCCTTGAAATCTGTAAAAATGAAACCCATAATGTTTGTAATAATGATTGACTTCAGGTTTATGACGGAAATGTTGATTTTGATTTTTTTTAATAGAATGGTGAATAAGAAACCACATAATTTTTTGTGAATGATGATATTGTTGAATGATTATTTATATAATGAAATAAAAAATAAGTGGAAGGAATTGGTGTGGAATAAGTTGCAAAGGTGCAATTTGGAAAGAGTTAGTAAAGTGTCATGATAGAAAATGAGAAAATGGTGAGAACTCAAGTGATAAGTATAATAAATTGAGGTTAAGGAAGGAAAAATTGTAACAAGCTTAAGGAATTCTATTGCTCATCTCCATCTAAGTGTAATGTCTTAATTTATTGGTCTTGCTAAAAATGGTATTCTTGATTGGAAACAATCACAAACTCTGGCTATTTCTTTGAAAAGTATGGGCATTTCTCAAAACCCCATTTGTGCCACTCTTTTCTTTCTTCTGATCATAAAACCCTTGATTATTTTATTTTTTTGATCCATATCTTAGTTTTCATTACTTTGAAGTGTGAGAATTCAGCATAGAAAGAATTTCTATTTTAAAATTTTAGAACATATGAGATAATGTGAAGAATCCTAAGTTTGAGATTTTGGAGCAACAAAAATATTAGAATTGATCGTATAATAATGATTGAATGAATTGTATGAGAATCTGTGTTGAACAATTGAATGAAAATTGATGATTAGATGATTTGTATGTTAGGATGTGATTATGACATTGTTCGTGTGACACCCAAAACCCACTTGTTTTATCTGAATAATTCAATAGAAATTTTTCACAAAACTCAAACTTATAAATGGACCTTGAATATCAAGAACTAAAACCTTTTAGTTATACATACAACATGCAAACTTAATTACATTTCGCCATTTATGGAAAACACGTGGTATATATACATTTAACAAAATAGCTATTGCTACATGCCAAAATAATAGTTATGTAATTACATGCATGTGGTTTACAAAAGAAATCAGGATATGCCTAGGAGCCAAGTTGACTTTGTACTAAGTCTCGTATGGTTCTACGGCAACTAACAAAAAGGAAGTACCAGCTTGCTCAATGCTCTGCACACATTTACAACAACACATTTGGTGAGTTTTAACAACTTAGTAAGTATACCTACTCTTACACTTACCAAGTTATATAGATTGTATGTACTTGTTCATTAGTATTAGGTACATTATGAATTTTTTTTGTATTCTTTACTATAGGTTAGCTCTTCCCATTTTCCATTCTTCATTTAGCATTTATCACCTTAAATTCTCATTTGTTAAAGCTTATGTCTGTTTGTCCTATTTTTTGAAGTCAACAAAGTAGGAACATAGTTGTGCCTCCACCCTATGTTAACACCTAATACATAGTATTTATCTTAACAAGCATCACTTTATACATCATAATTTATCCCATTATATACTATGAACTAACATGGGTCTCGTGTAATGTATCATGATCCTGTTTTGGACCATTGAAACTCCCTCTATGGACTGAGGGTCGTGTAACAGACCATGAATCTTGTGTAATGCACTATGGCTCCCGTGCTGGTCCACTGCCCAAAACTTTAAAGACTGACACGATCCGTGTAACATACCATAATGACTATGCCAGCTTCCTGCATCTCAAAACACAAGACCAAAAACAGCTCATACAATTACTCTATAATCAAACACAACATATTCAATTGTTCAACCATTCATAATCAACCAAATCACATATAATGTATTCGCTAACTCATAATTTCTCATTACCAACACTCTACTTCAAAATCATCCAAAACATATAATACCTTTCACCACTTAGTAAAATCATAATTATGTCATCACACACATGTTTTCTAGATTTGTCAACCTTCAAACATATCAATAATATATGAAAGTGGCATTGAATGGTACTCATCATCATATTATCATGTTAAAAATGCAAGCTCACGCACTTTTTGACTTATGAGCTCTCGATCATTTTGGGCAGTCCCTTTTTTCTTATAACTGTGGAGCTCTCACTCCATTTTGGGCAATCCCGCTTTTTATGACTTTCTTATACATATAATTGATAGATATTGAATTATATATTTGATAGATATTTAAAATAATGAATGTTTGTATGACTTTAGAGTTAAAAATTAATATCGATAGTTGAGAAACTTATGTTGTTTGTCATTGATAAAATTGTGATGGTATAGTGGGCAAATTGTTCAAATGAAAATATGGATGTATTGTGATGTGTAAGGTTAGGACACGATCTAATGCTAAGGATTTGTAAAATGCCACGGCCAGCACATCTAACCAACTGATGTGTATAGAGGCCGTTTTAGGACCATAAATCACCACGGTTTGTGGTGGAACTTTCAATGATCTTTACATAGACCATGTTAACGCTGTGTAAAGGCCCACTAGTAGTATATGAATTTTAGGTGACCTATATGGATGGAGACAGACCCCGTGTCTAGTCCGTGTGTGAGGCACAGTTCCTGGCACATCTATGTATGGTGGTCAATTTTATCCCAAATAGTGTCTAAAGGACTTAAGTTCATATGGAAAAATGCTAAGTACAAGTTTAGGAACTATAATGTGATAATGTGATAAGGAATAATTATGAGGAAAGCCTCCAATTATAAATGTACTCAACATATTAAGATCAAATCAAAATAAATATCAATAAAGAATGAGTTAATTGATATATGAGTGCATTATCCTCTAAATAGTTAGGCAAGTGTACTAACATACATGCTTACTAAGTATTAATACTAATGTGGTTTATTTTACCGATTTAATAGGGCATTGAGGTTATGAAGTGGACTACCTACATAGGATTCACTCTGCATTTGTGTACATAAAGTTGTTAGGTTGGGGATCTCTCTTTCCAAACTTTTGGGTTTTTTGGGTCAATATGTTATGAAGGTTCAAAACTTATAGATGATCCTGCCAACTTATTCCAAGTAATTGATCAAGCTGGGTAGTTGTTTCAACAAGAATCTACAAAGAGAGAAGAAAATTAACATCAAGTTATATTGTGGAACAACGATAAGAAATTTTCCTCTTTTTTCTAAAAGCACCAGTTCTATAGTTGGTGAGGAAGTAACAAAAGGGGTTCTCCACCATAATCCTGATAATGATGGATTCTAGTTGAGCCATAACCTTAGGAGGAATCATCGAGATAGAAAGAAGGCTTGAGGAATGAGGAGAACTCACCATAGGAGTATAATGTCTGATGTTATCAGTAGTCCTTACAAAAAATCAAATTTAGAGTCCTCTACATCTATACCTACATGCACAGGTTTGGATGCCTGAGGCTTATTAGAATAATTTAAGGATGTCCTACATGACTTTCTTATTTGCTAAATGAGAGATTGTAGAACCACAAATAGCTCTATAAGAGAGAGGTTGAATAGAGCTATTAACAACTTTTCATTTTTCGTATATTTAAAAATATAAAACAAACACACAATATAGAGTGGTTTGTCCCTAACACCTACAACCACTACCTAAGTTCCCACTTAGAATTTTGGAAAACTACCTCACTTTCAAATTTAGTGAGAACTTCCTTACACACTTTATTTCTAGCTTAAACTTACACTTTACTTTAATTTACAGCTCAAAGCCTACCTTACATGAGTGATGAACTATTCTGGAATGTTTGACAATGTAATATTAGTTGTGTTAAGATAAAGAATAGACAATGAGAACACTATTTCTTGTACAAATGACTTATGAACAATAATAGAGCTTGAGAATATTTTGTGTAGAACGCTTAAAATGTTAGAATGATAACTCTATCTCTCTCTCTCTTCTGAATCTTGTGTCTTTTATACCCTCATTTGAAAATATAGATGCTAGGCACAAAGTATGTCCCAATTGGAGGTCTTAAAAATAGTGTTTTTTTAGTGTAGATCATTTTCTGGTTGACTAGCCCATGTGTTGGTCGACTAAGAACTTCTTCTCTGATTGACTGGAAATTTGTAACATTCTAAAATTTTTCATTTAATAAAATTTAAATTAAATACGTGGGAAAAATACGAATAAATTTTTTGCAAATTAGTACAAAATCATATTAGAAGGAAGGAGAGTAGTAAATAACTTACAGAATTATAATTTGGGAGAAATGAGAGTCGGGATTTGACGGACCGAGTGGAAAAGCTTAAAAGGGCAAAATGGTCCAAACCACATGTATATATATACCTTAATGCCTTTCCCTCACCACACATATTTTCCTTTTCTCTTCCATATTTCCTCTCTAGCTTTAAAACCCTAATCTCTATCCTTTCTCACTAAACTCTAGTACTAAAGGAGTTTCGAGAGTAGTTGGGAATCGAATCTTGGTAAGTTCCCTACCTTGTTCCTGCTAATTTTGTTATTCTCCTTAACCCTAGATTTCCGACCACATATCTCTTTCTTTTAAGCTATGATTTAGCAAACGATAGCTCGTTGGAAAGGTTAATGGGTATACTAACTAGTAGTAATCATCTTTTGTGTTAATTTATGGGTTAGAGGCTTGAAATCGCTGAAAGAAAGCAACCCATTCAAAAGGACGAAATTGGAGTTTTTGTGTGTGACATTTCTTTCGTGTTTCGTCACTTTGGTAAGTGATAAAACCATTTATAGACATTTATTCTGTTTATATTATAACATATTTTCATTATTTTTTTTATGGATAAAACACATAAATATGAGATTTTTCTTATGTTTACGATTTTTATCTAGGTGCGATTAAATGAAGGAAAATTTGCTATTCGGATGGAAAACAAAGGCACATCGAGTTTCAAATTCAGAATAGTGAAATGGAGCTTAAAAGATTGAAGAAGGGCAGAATCCAGATTAAGGAAAAATAGGGACAAATAAAGGTAGTCTCGATCGAGACTTATACAGTCTCGATAGAGACTCAAGTTGGAATGTAGAATACGTGGCCTAGACTTGCCAAGTCTCGTTCGAGACAAATTGCTTGGATGGTTTGGACAGGAGCCAGTCTCGATCGAGAGTCGATCTATCTTGATCGAGACTCGGCCTAAGTTGGGGTTTATGATGCACAGAATGTGAGTCTCCATCGAGAGTCCAACAATCTCGATCGAGACTCTTGCTGGATCACCAAATTGCTAGTCAAAAATTGTGGCTGCCGAAAAAGAAATCAATTAAAAAGAATGAAAGATTTGTCAAAAGAAATGGCCAGCCTACTTAGCAGGTTTGAAAGGAATTTTACCAGAATTGCTTTTTAGGTTGGATGGCACCTTCTTTTATTTTTAAAATAAGGAATTTGCTAGTATAAATAGGGGGGCTTCTTGCTTGCGAAGACACACTTCTCTGGGAACAAATACCTCTCCTGGAATAAGAAAGACATCTTCTAAGCAGAAGAAAAATACACGAGAGAGAGACAGGAGGAAGTTTAGTTTTATCTATTGAAAGGAAGATCAGAAAGAGTAGTATAAGGGGGAAAGAAGAGGAGAATAAGGAAGCAGGAAAGCATCCATACATTAGATTTGTGGTTAGCATTCTTGTGAAGTTTTTGTAAGGTTATTCTTCTTAATGTACTAAATTTGTTCTTTTGAATCTTTGTACTTAAATATGAACTAAACTTCGTTATGATATGTAGATGAGAGGAGTCCCATATGATGGATTATATGTTGTGATTTCATTTTATTATTGCACTAGAAATTATTGAGATTTAATCGTATTGTTTTATTGCTAGACTTTGTCTTCATTTATTGAATTGAGAA
>CANYCX011841912.1:0-17130 GCA_948193385.1 Breynia disticha f. nivosa | reverse complement strand
CTCCTTGTTATTTAAAAGATGATTGGTTTTGGTGGATGATTATGTATCTATATATATATACATATACTTCAGTATAGTTGGTTTTTATTAAATTGCATTCTAAATGTTTTCCAGCTTCCGCGTTTTAAAAGTTAATTGCGTATGATTTACTCTGACTTTATATTGTACCATTTATGTTTTAAAAAGAAAAAAAAATAGTGCCTAAAATTGGATTTGATGGAAATGGAAAGTTTTAAAAATGAGTGTCACAACTAGAACTGATTGACGAATAGAGGTCAAACATAAACAAGAAACATTTCATGTATATAGTGTTCTAATTAAATTTTATTTTTGATTGGAGATCAAATGATTTCTTTTATTTGTATAAATTATTTATGTGAAACCCTTATTCGTTTTAAGGAACTCTATGTTTAAATTCCTAAATATATATTTCCATTTAAATAAGGAAGAATGATATATTTTAAAATGAAACACGTGTAAAAGAAATTTTCTTAAAAAGGATTTTATTGTAATTGCGTATTGAAAAACTTATAATATCTAAGTTCGGGTACCACTTGAGGACAAAAATTTATAAATATGGAACAAGTGGTAGTCGAAATTGGGTATTACATATATATATATATATATATATATATATATATATATATTCTGAAAAATTTATTGTGATTTTTATTATGTTATTATTAAATGAAATAAATTGTAAAATGAATTGGAGCTTAATATTATCTTTGTGCTTATTGAATTAATAAAATATTCAAAATTAATATTTTATTAAGTTATCAAAAAAAGACTTTTGATAGTAAAATACTTTATGTTGTAAGAATTTCATTTTACATATCCCTAATGATCATAATAATAACAAGAAATTAAGACTAGTAAACTTTTTAATGAGATAATTGTGTTTTAATAATTATAGAGCATGAGAAACATAGATATATCAAAGAGAGATGTAGTACAAATCATAAGAATTTCTCATAGTAATTTTTACATTTAGACACTGTTTATGTGACTTAAAAATATCTTTAGCACACTTTGACATGAATCTAATGTGCTTATAATTGAGTAACAAATATGAATATAATTCAATATACTACAACTCATACTAGAGGATTATGAGAGCAGTAAGATATTGCCACTCTTAATCTATGTTAGGGATGAAAGTGAGTATCCTATAATAGGGTACCCGCATGTATCTGATCCGTTTAACACTACTCAAATCCAATATAAATGAGTTTGAGACGGATACAAGTGGTAAATCACTACTCGTCACAGGTTTAGGTTGGGTTTGAGTTTACCTCTCGAGTATCCTAAACCTGAACCCACTTATATAAACGGGTACGAGTAGTTAGCACACACAGATACCATTTTAATAAACTTATATATAAAGATTTTATACTATTTAGAAGTTTATTTTAAATAAATAAAAGAATTGATAAGATATTTTTTTATTGATATATTTTAATTAATAAAATATTTTATATTTTATATATTTTTAAATTATTAAATAATATAATTGAGTATTTAAACAGGTACGAATATCCGCGGATAATTTTAATAAAATTTAAGACTGATACAGATAAGTATAAACCAGTTCAAAACAAGTGTGGATAGTGATTTTTGTAATACCAACGCGGCTACACCTCTAATCTATGTTAGCATTCCACTTTAGTAATTTAATTTGGTTCTATTCAATCGATTAATTATGTTCAAACAATAAAAACATTAATAAACAAAATATAAATTAATAAAATAAAATAAAACTAACCATTCTAGTTTATTAATTATCTTGACACTAAGCCAAGAAAACATCTCATATTTTATTTCTTATTTTTTTTACTCTCTTAATCCTGAAAATTAATAAACACTTAAAAAAATATTTTTAAAATACATTTTAACTTTATCTTAAACATTTCATATCTTAATCAAAAATTATTTCACCTCTATTTTACAAGCAATAATTTACTAATTTTTTTTAGTCACAACATATTTGAACATGATAATTTTAGATCCATTTCAAAAGTTCAAAATCGCTCATACCTTTTTTATCCTCTTGCTGAAATTTTCAGATGTTCAAGGCGCTATGTTTCCATTCAATATTAGAGCTTGTAAAATCTTTTCGTTTTGTCGTATTTCCACTAAGCAAAAGGGTTATTTAAAATTTATAGAGATTGGAGAGTTTAACGAGTTTTTGTGAAAAGTAAAAATTACATTAAATAAAATATTCATAAAAAAATAATTTTAGTGGAAAAATAAAATAAAAAATTAATTAAGAATCTAAAGATAATGCGACTTATTGGTCTATCTCAAAGAAAATAGTCCCAGGAGTATGAGTGGTTTGAAAAAAGATTTTATAAGGGCATCTCCGATAGAGCTACAATTTAAAAAAAAAATGAAGTAAATGAACTCCAACGGAATCGTAAAACTTGACTATAATTTGATGGAGGAAGATTTTTGCTGCAAATTTGCAGTCGTGAAAAATCATCGGCATTACTGTTCATTCTGTTATTTTTTTTTAATTTTTTGTTTAATAAATTATTTTGGCTGCAATTTTTTGTTTAATATATGAGTGTCATAAAATAATTGCACATAATTTCGTGAATAAAATAAATGTAATTGAGATATTAATTTTTGAATTATAAAAAAAAATAAAGTAATATTAAGAAGAATATATTGAGAATATTCTATTTAGTGTTAAAAAATGAGATTGCTGGTTGGAGAATATTTCTCTAAACTTATTGCATTTTAATGTCAACTGACTGCATTTTAATATTTTAGATTGGAGATGGCCTAATGGTTGAAATGATTTTGTTTAAAATAAAAAAGAATTAGTTTGGGGATAATGGATTGGAGTATGTGGTTGAAGATGAAGGGAAGGGAGGCTTATCTTGAAGAGGGTGTGACAAATTGATTGTGAATTGGGCATGTGCATTTGAATAGGTTGTCAGGTAGCTCATAAATGAAACCAAACAGTTGGCGTGTTGTGGATGTCAGTCAGATTTCAAATTATTGCATAAACGCGGAGAAAAAAAAAATCTGTTTATCTTACATTTGCATTACTGCGACAGCACACACTTCCTGTCCCACTAAAGGAACTGGACAACGCAAGTCATTATCACGCATTATTGTGAAGGTTTATATCTAGCACGTGGACCTCATTCCTTTCCACAAATATTTTCGTCCGTCAAATTTCGTTTAAATATTCCTGGATATTAAGCCAACTCCAATAACACCTCTAATCTTAAATTTACGCTCAATGAATATCCTAAGAAGATCCAATTTTGATAAAGATCACACACTATTCACGATTTTAAATTTAGAATCAAATTATTTTAACTTATTTTATAATCATATAAAATTTTAATTATATAAAATAATAATAATTAAATTCATATTTAATATTAATTTATAATTATAATTATTATGTTTATTTTTTAATAATATAAATATATAAAGTATGCAATATAAATTTATATAATAATAATAATAATAATAATAATAATAATAATAATAATAATAATAATAATAATAATTGTATTATTATAATTATATTAGGGGTGAAAATTCAGGTTGAATTATGTTTAAACGTGTTAATCTGTTTACGACTTAAACTTTAAATGGTATTGTTTTTATCGAACAATGTTACTTATTATACATTTGCTGAGAGAAAAAAATCGACTAATTAAAACCAACCAACCGAACCAAAATTTCTTTAGTTATCTTGGCTCAGTTCGACTTTTTTTCTCCTGAAATTTTGAACTTTTTTTAATTTGTCAATTTTTACTAAAAACTAAAATAATTGAATTGATTGAAATTATAACTCACATATAAACAAATATCATAAAATACAATTATTTTTCATATTTGAACAAATTCAAACCAACTTTACTTCAAAAAAAAAATTTAAACCTTCTTACTTCCATCTTTTTTAGTTTCGTTTTCATTTTTTCTTTTGCTTATTGCATTTTCTTCTTATTTTTATGGATTTTTATTTGTTTTTGACAAATGATTGTTTTGTTATTGGCTATAAGATGTAGGTTTGGAATTGTGACTGAGATATATTTCTTTTGAGCTTGTGTTTGCAATTATGTTTTAATGGATTTTCTTTTGTGTGGATATTTATTGAAATATCCTAACCTTATTAGCATATTAATCATATAATTGTTGTTCATATTATGATTTAATAGCGAATAATTTAAAAACTTTTCTTACTAATCTATAATTCTGATAACTATACGTGTCATTCCATATAAATATATATTAAAGATGCATTGTTTTCCATGCAAACAATGTACAACATGGCCTAAAGCACGACCAGAACACGAATCGTGTTAGTCAACACACCCATGGGCTCGACGTTGTCTTAATCTAGCACACCTCCTGTTCTGTTCAACATTGTGCCCATATTAATTAAGCACGACTCATGTGAATCTAATGTAGCCTGAAATACAATCAATATCAACCTGTAATCGATCCTATAAATCAATCACATCCATCAACATCAACTCTCATACATATATCATTATCTAATATGAACAACTACGTCAGCCTATACTATCATCATTCATATCTATATTTGTCTATCATCAAACACAATATCAATCCATATATAAACATAACATACAATCATACATATGAACAAGTCCAACTGTAATATCTGAGGTAGAGAGAGATGCTATGTAGCAGGAGCTGATCCACCTGTGGATATCCTCGTAATCTACCCTGGGCCACCTAGCTGATCCTGAAAACAAAAACATAAACACAGATTTTATGAGATGTGAGCTCAGTGAGTAATCATATATTTCATAATCATAATAACACAAATAATTCTAGTTCGTATTCTTAATAATTATGCCATGTCATTTTTCCGTATTTTATATCATATCAAATGAAACTGTAAATGTGATCGTAAATTAAAATTGTTCGTTTAGAAATATAAATACATAGCACACATCTGTGTATACTCCCATCTCCAGATAATATACTCTCGTCTCTAATAATATACTTTCGTCTTCAATAATATTTTCCGTCTCCGTATGATCGATCATACTATATATATATAATCATTGCCAATCAAACTCCATATCAATCACCCCAATCAATCTCCGCCAATAATGCACATATACATATACACACATATAAGCAATCATTCACACACCTGTTCTCATTTCATTTCATCTTTCGTGTACCTGTTTGCAATTCATATCATATTACACATACTTATTTGATTATTCGATCAAACATATATATAATTCCATTAAAACATATTCATACGCACATATCCCAATTTCCATAACTTACCATTTCATCGCAAATATAATTAATAATTAAACGTATTTCAAAGTGAGTTAGATTACTCACCTGTTAACTAAAATGCTCAGAGTGATGTGGGCTCCGATCTTGATCAGCTCGCCTAGCCTGTCGTCCTATATAGTCATAAACAAAACTCTCTATAACAATCAATATAAACGATATATTCATATGCATGATCCTATATTAATTTCATCAATTTTTCATCTTCCTCAATTATCAACAATTCTAGTTCGAAGTGTGAAACCCAGTTTTTAAAACATATATTTCGCATAATTTAATATATTTCATAAAAACCAATTAATTAACTAAAATTTAGGAGAGAGAAATAGAAAATTCTTTAAAACATAATTCCGGCTCATTTTCATAAGTCTTATAAAATATTTACAGTGAAAACGAAAAGAAGCTTGAAAAACATTCAAACTGAAAACGTATATATATATACAAGAATGTACAAAAAAGTACAGAGATACAAAAGTAAACACTCAAAATCCAGAGCTCGACCTCTGACAATATCGCTAGTAAACCAGATCACCGCAGCTCATGTCCAGTAGCAGCTATGTACGCCCTGCGCATCATTTAAACAATACAGACAAAAGAATGATTATTTCTCAAAACGCAGTAAGTTCTTAACACTAAATGGTATATATTAAGCTTAAATACACTCCCGATCAATTATACACTCGTTACTTTCACGTTTTCTCATTTAAAACAAAGCGCAGGAAAGATCAGAAGCTCAGCACGGGGGCGTGCTGAGCCAGCACGACGTCGTGCTGAGCTAACTTAGGGCGTGCTTGACTTTTGATCTTTCGAAGAGCACAGGTCGTGCATACTTGAGCACAAGGTCGTGCTCTGAGTCTGTATTGCCCATTTTCCAACTGTTTTCCGTCAATTTTAAGTGTAAACAAGTTTCTTTAAGTTAAGTACCTATTCAGCATGCTTTATACATCAATTCAAACATGTTTACACTTCATTTCAATTAGACTTTACTTGCTTATATCATTTTATCGAAAATATGAACTATACTTCGATGTACACTTAACCTTTATTTAGCATAAAACATATCTTGTATGCAATCAAGACATAACCATCCAACTTACCTTAAGTAAAGCATACACTTTCCCAGTATAACATCCATTTCCAATTATATCATTATATATAACCATTAACCACAACTCATATCTTCACATCCAAATCAAAGCACAAATTATTCAATTTTTACTTTTAGAAACTTTATATCATTCAATTATCAAACCATTCTCAAAATTCAACAAATGAGCATTCATAAATCAAAACATAACAATCAAATATATCTCTTATGAATGCCGAACTCAAATGCATATGAATGCGAATGCAACACATGCGAATGCCCCAGGGTATTCCTTTCTCATTTCTTTTCTTTTCTTTTTCTTTTCATTTTTCCCTCAGTCCCAGATCGGTATCGTACCCTGTACGACATCGAGCCCAGCTCGGAATATCATCGGTCCTAGACCGGTATCGTACATAGTACGGCATCGAGCCCAACTCAGAATATCATCTCAGTGTCACACATTATGAATGCAACACCAATGAATGAACAATACATCCATAACTCATTTTATAATCAAATAAGTATGCTCACATAAGCAATTCACATGCTTAAAAACATATATCATAACAATACATGCTCACCTTCAACAAATCATCAACCTTAAGTTAATGAAATCAAAGAAGCATACTGAACACATCATTAAGGTAGAATACCATCAATTAATAACCAATTCATGCTCATAACATCCAAATCACATACAAATCAACAAATGTCAACTAATTGTTCTTAAGAACAAACAACTATGAGCATGAATATAAACATATAATCAACTAAGCAAATCATTGTTCATAATCAACCATTATGTTCCTAAGAACACATTTCCATTCAAATCACACATTTATAACTCAAACTTAATCCCATTTATCAAATTATCGTGATTAGTAAGCATAACAACACTTACCTCTGCTAAAAATATGCAATCGCACAATGACGACACCAACTAAGCTTAATTCGATCGTCGTACCGATCCCTCTGTACGAATTAATCACATAAATAATGTTAATTAATCTTACTTACATTGATTCTAACTTAAAACCATCAACCTTCCAACTTCTTAGTAGCTTTTCTTAAGGAAATCCTTACTAACTTACACCAAATCTTGGTTTATATAATCTAATCCATATATATGAGTTGAATCAAGTTCAATAACATCAATTCTATACCTTTCCAACATCAATTCCAGTTTAACACATATCCAACCTCAAACCCTAAATCCTCATCAATTCAAAACTCTATGTAAAGTAGCAAAACTACCCAATTCCACTTACCTTGATGATCTTGGTGATGAATTTGCAAGAAATCAAGTGGTTTTCCTTGCTTAATTATTACTTCTCAGCAGTTTTAGGGTTTTGGAAAAAGAGGAAATGAGTTTAGCTCTATTTTGCCAATACCACAAATGAAACAGTGCTGATATTTATGTAATTCAGCCCAGCACGCCCTGGAGCACGGCCTGTGCCCAGGTCATGTTGGCCAATTTTCCACAATTTTCTGATTTGCTGAAATTGCACAATTTCTGAAAATTACATATGAGCACGAGGTCGTGCTTATGGTGGCACGTGATCGTGTTGCAAGTCTGTTTTATGCATTTTCTTGAGTTTTCGTCCGATTTGATTCTGTTTTAATCCATTTTTCATATATCTTTATTCTAACAAATTTTGGGACGTTAAAATTCTCCCCCACTTAGAAAATTTTGTCCCCGAAATTTCAAACGAAGCAAATCGCAAGTAAAACCAAGTATGGTTTACTTATAACCTTCAATTTTACACTTAGAACTCTTCTAAGTTCACTATATGCACAACAAACACAACATATAAACTGACCCGTAATTCAGAAATTGACCCGTAATCGATCTTTTGACCTTCCAAACTTGTCTCACCGTCGGTCACACCTTATGCCTTCAAAATCAAAATCAATATAAGTTAAACTTTTTAGCTTAACTTATAACATAACATATTGAATCATTCAAACCTCTAAACCATTTCATTTAACATCAACTCTGAAATCAAAATATACCTCAACGCTCTGACGTGGAGTCTGGAAACAGATACGAATACTAACGTCGCATATCTAACTCTACCTCCCATGTAGCTTCTTTTGGTTATGAAAACTCCATTTCACCAAAACCATTGGAATCTCACGATTCTGCAATCGTCTCATCTTCCTATCTAAAATCTCTATAGGCTCCTCCTCGTAAGTCAGCTCCTCAGATACCTCTATCTCTGGAACTCGCAACACGTGGCTAGGATCCAATCGACACCGTCTCAATATCAAAACATGGAACACATTATGTAATTGAGATAACTCTGCTGGTAACCTCAATCTATACCCCAACGGTCCCACTCTCTCAGTAATCTCATACGGTCCGATATACCTAGGTCTCAACTTTCCACGTCTTTCAAATCGAATAAGACCTCTCAAAGGTGAAACTCACAAGAATACCCAATCTCCGACTGCATACTCCATCTCCCGATGATGTCGATCGTAATAACTCTTTTGACGATCTTGAGCTAATGGCATACATTTCTTCACAACATTCACTTTCTCTAGCGTTTGCTGAACCAACTCTGGTCCCTCAATCTGACACAAACCCTCAATATACCAGTACGTCAAACTCCTGCACCGTCTCCCATATAACGCCTCATATGGTGCCATCTCGATACTAGAATGATAGCTATTGTTGTATTCAAACTCAACCAAAGGCAAATACTCATCCCAATTACCTCCAAACTCTAACACACAAGCTTGCAAAATATCCTCGACTATATGAATCATCCTCTCAAACTGACCATATGTTTGTGGATGGAAAGCTGTACTAAACCTTAAACGTGTACCCATCACATTCCGTAAACTCTGCCAGAATTGCGATGTAAACCTAGGATCCCAATCTGATACAATCGAAGTAGGAACACCATGTACCTAACAATCTCAACAACATATAACCCAGCAAGCTTATCCAACGTATCATCCTGTCGAATAACTAAGAAATGAGATGATTTTGTCAGTCGATCGACTATCACCCAAATAGCATCATGATGTCGAAACGTCCCTGGTAAGCCTATCACAAAATCCATAGTAATTTTCTCCCATTTCCACTCTAGAATCTCTAATGGTCTCAACTTTTTGGCTGGAGCTTGATGTTCTGCCTTGATTTGCTGACAAGGTAGACATCTCGCAACAAACTCTGCTATCTCTTTCTTCATATGCACCCACCAGTACAACTCTCGCATATCTCTATCCATCTTTTTTGTACTACTTGGATGAATTGATAATAGTGAAGAATGTGCCTCTACCATCAAATCATTCTTCAACTCTGTAATGTTAGGTACACACAACCTCTCTCGTTAATATAATACACCATTATCGTCAAGTTGGTATAAAGTAGATACCTTTCCTTGCTGTACCTTCTTCTTTAGCTACATCAGATAATCATCTTCCTTCTGACGCTCAGAAACCAACACTCGCATCTGAGGCCTAATACTGATGTTTGCTAACATTTGATCCTCGATCATATCCAACTGCACTCGCATCTCTCGCAAAGCAAACAACATTTCTTCTATATAAGTCACTGAATCATCATCTGCTTTTCCCTTCCTACTCAGAGCATCGACAACTACATTTGCCTTTCTAGGATGGTATCAATAGTGCAATCGTAATCCTTTAACAACTCTATCCAACGACGCTGCCTAAGGTTTAGCTCTGCCTGTGTCATAATATACTTGAGACTCTTATGATCTGTGAAAATCTAAAAAGTCTATCCGTATAATCGCAGCTAACTCCAAATCATGCGTCAGATAGTTAACCTCGTGTGGTCTCAACTGACGCGAGGTATAAGCAATAAATCTGCCATGCTGCATCAATACGCCACCTAACCCAGCTCCAGAAGCATCCGTATAAACAACAAAGCCACCTCCCTGACTAGGTAACATGAGCACTGGAGTTTCCACCAACCTTTTCTTCAACTATCAAAAACTCTCCTCACACTTATCATTCCAGATAAACAGAGCATTCTTCCTCAACAATGAAGTCATAGGTCTAGCTATCCTCGAAAAATCCTCAATAAATCTCCGATAGTAACCAACTAAACCCAGAAAACTCCGTACCTCAGATACATTCTTAGGAGCTTCCCACTCTTGGACTGCCTTTATTTTACTAGGATCAGGTTTCACTCCTTCTGTTGAGATCACATGTCCTAGAAATACAACCTCAGACATCCAAAACTCACATTTGCTAAAATTAGCATACAACTCCTTTTCTTTCAACAACTCCAACACAATACGCAAATGTCTCTGATGCTCCTCTCTATCTCTCAAATACACCAACACATCATCAATGAACACAACTACGAACTGATCTAAATAAGGTTGAAATATCTTATTCATCAAAGCCATAAACAAAGCTGGTGCATTTGTCAATCCAAATGGCATCATAGTGAACTCAAAATGCCCGTATCGAGTCATACAAGCTGTCTTCTTAATCGAACTATCCTCAACCCTCAGCTGCCAGTAGCCCGACCTCAAATCAATTTTGGAGAACACTGTAGCTCCTCGTAGCTGATCAATCAAGTCATCTATCCATGGTAACGAATACTTATTCTTCACTGTCACCTTATTCAGCTGACGATAGTCGATACATAATCGCATACTACCATCCTTCTTACGCACAAACAACACTGGTGCGTCCCAAGGTGATACATTCGGTCGTATGAATCCTTTCTCCAATAATTCCTCCAGCTGCCACTTCAAATCTTGTAACTCAACAGCTGCCATACGATAAGGCGCAATAGATACTGGAGTTGCTCCTGGTATGATCTCAATCCTGAAATTAGCCTCTCTCTGTGGTGGCAATCCTGTAACTCGTCAGAAAATACCTCAGGATACTCACGTACAATCTCGACATCTCGTACCTCTATCTTAGGTTGATTCAAGTCAACCACAGATGCTAAATAAGCATTACATCCCTCTCTAATCAACCTTGAAGCTATAACTGCTGAAATCAAGCAAGAAGGAATAACTTTCCGCTCGCCAACTAATAACACTCGTCTCTCCCTGTCAACCTTAATCACAACTTCCTTAGAATAACAGTCGATCGTCGCCCAATTCCTGGATAACCAATCCATACCCAGAATAATCCCAAACTCCTCCATCCTTAATACAATCAAATCAGCTAGATAAGTCGACTCGCCAATATACAGCTCACAATACCGTAGAATATGTCTAACTATAACTGTACCTCTAGATGGCATCGAAACAGCTACTGTATAACCCAAACGCTCTATACTACCCCGATATGATCTACCACACTCTCGCTAATAAATGAACAAGTAGATCTAGGATCAATCAACACTAAGGTAGTATATGTAAAAATGGAAATAGTACCAGTAATCACGTGTGGATCCTCTGCAACCTCTTCTCAGATCATAGAAAAAACCTGAGCATGTGGTGCAAATCCTGACTGTATAGCTGCTCCTCTAGATCCATCGGCTCCACTTGACCCAGATGCTCGTCCCCTAAAAGTAGAACCTGAACCTCGTCCACCTCTACCTCTGCCACTACCTGTCGATGCTGTCGTATGAGCATCACCCACACTACTCTGCCTAGAAACAAGTCCAGTCTGTAGCTCTCTACATTCTAAACAGTCTCTGGCAAAATGTCCTAGCTGCTGACAATTGTAACACAATCTGGTATCCCCATCGGTGTAAGTACCTGTGCCTCTGCCCGAATAAGTAAGAGGCCTGGTGGAATAATTCCTCCCACCTTCTGCTCCGCCTCTAAACTGTCCACTGCCTCCTCCTGTACCTCTGGAACCTCTAGTCTCTGATCTATGACGTCCCCTAGTCGAACAAGACCCAGATACTTTCTGATGCTTTCTCTCTTTCCGATTATCTTTCTTATCACCTTCTGCTTCTAATTCCTCGCACTCAATAATAGTATTCTCTTTCTGCTTTAACTCTGAAAACTTGATCTTCTTCTTAGTCTGATATAGAGCAGGTGTATACTTATCTGCAAAATTTCTCAGGAAATCATCCCAAGTTAACACAGGAGGATCCTTTTGACTGTTCGGAACCATCTCCCACCAGTTCCAAGCTGATTTCTCAAGCAAAGAAGTCATATACCTCCAATTTTGTTCTGGATTGCACTGTAATTGGTTGAGAATTCTCTCTGTGTGTCCCAACCAGTCCTCAGCCTTAGCCAGATCTGTAGTGCCCTCAAACACCTTTCCTCCCTGCTTTCGCACCTCCGCAAAGTTCTTATCAATGTTCAAGTTTGATTTACTTCCTGAACCTTTCTCTGTTTCTTTCTCTTTCTGACCTTGTGCTTGATCTCGCATTATTTTCTGCATCATCTCCCAGAACGAAGGGTATGCCGGTTTGTACGGAGGTATAGGCATAGCAGGTTCAGCAGGCTGTACAGTAGGCTGCCCAGGAGAAACTAGGGTTAACCCCTGTCTCTCTACTGAATCTCTAGACTCGACTGTGTGATCAGGCGATATGTCATCTCTCGGCTCCATCTGTTATAAAACCACAAATTTAAATTCATTTAGCTTCCAAAACATAACACACAAATCATTTTGGCACAGTCCGCAGAGAATCTAATCCCTGCTCTGATACCACTAAATGTGAAACCCAATTTTTAAAACATATATTTCGTATAATTTAATATATTTCATAAAAACCAATTAATTAACTAAAATTTGGGAGAGAGAAACAGAAAATTCTTCAAAACATAATTCCAGCCCATTTTCATAAGTCTTATAAAGTATTTACAACAAAAATGAAAAGAAGTTTGAAAAACATTCAAACTGAAAATGTATATATATATACAAGAATGTACAAAAAAGTACAGAGATACAAAAGTAAACACTCAAAATTCGGAGCTCTACCTTTGACAATATGGCAAGAAAACCAGATCACCGCAGCTCTGTCCAGTAGCAGCTATCTACGCCCTACGCATGAGTTAAACAATACAGAAAAAAGAATGAGTATTTCTCAATACTCAGTAAGTTCTTAACACTAAATGGTACATATTAAGCTTAAATACACTCCCTATCAATTATACACTCGTTACTTTCACGTTTTCTCATTTAAAACAAAGCGCAAAAAAATCAGAAGCTCAGCATGGGGGCGTGCTGAGCCAGCACGAGGTCGTGCTGAGCCAAACTTAGGGCGTGATTTACTTCTAATCTTCCGAAGAGCACGGGCATACTTGAGCACAAGGTCGTTCTCTGAGTCTGCATTGCCCATTTTCCAACTGTTTTTTGTCAAGTTTAAGTGTAAACAAGTTTCTTTAAGTTAAGTACCTATTCAACATGCTTTATACATCAATTCAAACATGTTTACACTTCAATTCAATCAAACTTTACTTTCTTATATCATTTTATCAAAAATATGAACTATACTTCGATGTACACTTAACCTTTATTTAGCATAAAACATGTCTTATCTTTCCATATGTAATCAAGACATAACCATCCAACTTATCTTAAGTAAAACATACACTTTCCACCTAGAACATGCATTTCCAACTATATCATCATATATAACCATTAACCACAAATCATATCTTCACATCCAAATCAAAGCACAAACTATTCAATTTTTACTTTAAGAAACTTTATATCATTCAAATATCAAACCATTCTCAAAATTCAACAAATGAGCATTCATAAATCAAAACATAACAATCAAATATATCTCTTATGAATGCCGAATTCAAATGCATATGAATGCGAATGCAACACATGCGAATGCCCCGGGTTCTTCCTTTCTCATTTCTCTTTTCTTTTCTTTTCTTTTTTTGTTCATTTTTCCCTCGGTCCCAGACCGGCATCGTACCCAGTACGGCATCGAGCCCAGCTCAGAATATCATCTTAGTGTCACACATTATGAATGCAACACCAATGAATGAACAATACATCCATAACTCATTTCATAATTAAATAACTTTGATCACATAAGCAATTCACATGCTTAAAAACATATATCATAACAATACATGCTCACCTTCAACAAATCATCAACCTTAAGTCAGTGAAATCAAAGAAGCATACTTAGCACATCATTAAGGTAGAATACCATCAATTAATAACCAATTCATGCTCATAACATCTAAATCACGTACAAATCAACAAATGTCAACTAATTGTTCCGAGGAACAAACAACTATGCGCATTAATATTAACATATAATCAACTAAGAAAATCATTGTTCAAAATCAACCATTATGTTCCTAAGAACACATTTCCATTCAAATCACATATTTACAACTCAAACTTAATGCCATTTATCAAATTATCGTGATTAGTAAGCGTAACAACACTTACCTCGACTAAAAATACGCAATCGCTCAATAAAGGCACCGAATAAGCTTAATCTGATCGTCGTACAGATCCCCCTGTACGAATTAATCACATAAATAATGTTAATTAATCTTACTTACATTGATTCTAACTTAAAGCCATCAACCTTCCAGCTTCTTTGTAGCTTTTCTTAAGGAAATCCTTACTAACTTACACCAAATCTTGGTTTATATAATCTAATCCATATATATGAGTTGAATCAAGTTCAACAACATCAATTCTATACCTTTCCAACATCAATTCCAATTTAACACATATCCAACCTCAAACCCTATATCCTCATCAATTCAAAACTCTATGTATAGTAGCAAAACTACCTAATTCCACTTACCTTGATGATCTTGGTGAGGAATTTGCAAGAAATCAAGTGGTTTTCCTTGCTGAATTATTACTTCTCAGCAGTTTTAGGGTTTTGGATGAAGAGGAAATGAGTTTAGCTCTGTTTTGCCAATTCCACGAATGAAACGGTGTTGATATTTATATAATTCAACCCATCACGCCCTGCAGCACAACCCTTACCCAGGTCATGTTAGCCAATTTTCCACGATTTTCTGATTTTCTGAAATTGTACAATTTCTGGAAATTACATATGAGCACAAGGTCGTGCTTATGGTGGCACGTGATCTTGCTGCAAGTCTGTTTTGTTTATTTTCTTGAGTTTTCATCCGATTTGATTCCGTTTTAATCCATTTTTCATATATCTTTATTCTAACAAATTTTGCAACGTTACACAAAGCTAAATTTACGTTTAATTATCAATCAACCCTGTGTAACTTCATAAATTTCTTATCTTTTGCTTTGTGGATTTCCTGTACAAACTTAATTGACTAATTCCCAGCTCAATCCTACGCTCAATTGTATGTTTTTGAGTTAATTTTTGACTGAATCTCTCAAAATCTCACTTCTTTATCTCTATCTCTCTCACTCTCAACTCTCTCTCAAAACCCTCTCTGTTTTCATTTCTCTTCTGCTTCAATTTCATCCCTCTGCTTCCTTTTATACTCTTCAGTTTACATCTCAAGCTTCAATTTTCAACCTTTACGAGAATTTTACAGATTTATAAAGTAAACGTGGTCACAATGGATTACGCGTGGTCATGGCCACCACATGTTTGTCCATCCAGACTCCGCAATGACTACACGTGGTCGTGACCGCCACGCTTATTTTGTGACCACTGCGTGTAGTCTTTAACAGTGTGTACCTTACAGAAACCTATATAAACTTCACCTAGAATATGTACCAAATTTCCTTTCATACGTATTCTTGTCTAATAACAATTCCAACATCACTCAAAATACTTTAGCTATTAGAATCGTAGCGTATGTACAACCTTTGCACGTCACATCGACAATCTTACACTCTAACAGTTCTAACAATTCATATATATTCGATATCTATTATATATTCACTCCCAGTTAACATGGCATATTCATAAATTTATCTAATTCATTATTGATTGTGTTAATTATTTCACTAATCATAAGGTTTTAGGATGAGAATGTTACAAATCTTCTCCTTTAAAAAATTTCATCCTTGAAATTCATTTCTGTTTATTGTTACTAGTATCTTTATCCTATTTATCCTATATCAAATCTTTGCTATCATTTATTCTATGTATTCAATATGAGAATGCAATAACTTAATATATAAAACTTACTAGTGAATAGCTCAGGGTAGTCTTGTCTCATCTTGTCCACTGTCTCTCATGTTGCTTCTTTCATGTTATGATGTTTCCAAAGAACTTTTACCATTGGAATCTGTTTGGTTCTTAACTGTTTAGTTTTATGATCCACAATTTGTACTGGTTCCTCGATATAAGTTATATTTTCCACTATCTGTACCTCTGATTCCGATATAACATGGGTAGGATTTAATTTATATCTCCTGAGCATACTCACATGGAACACATCATGAATCTGAGCTAGCTTTGCACGTAAAGCCAATCTATAAGCCAAAGGACCAATCCGCTCTATGATCTCATATGGTCCAACGTATCCGAGACTTAATTTTCACTTATTTTTAAATCTCATTATTCCTTTCCAGGGTAATATTTTCAAACAACTTTTTCACCTATTTCATATTCCATTTAACTTCTCTGCTGGTTGTAATAGCTCTTTTGTCTATTTTGCATAGCTTTCAACTTACTTTTGATTAGGTGTATTTTTTCCACAGTTTTTTTGCACGAGTTTAGGTGTCTTAAATATCTTTGGCTCTTCTCGGTTCCAGTATATTGGACTTGTGACGCCCCAAACTCTTTAAATCTCTTTTTATGTTTAATACGATTCTAGGACCATATATTTTTTTTTCTTTTTAAAACCGCTATCCATAGAAGGAAATAAATAAAACATTCATGTGTAGACAAACAAATTCAAACGAGG
>CANYCX011841736.1:0-12509 GCA_948193385.1 Breynia disticha f. nivosa | reverse complement strand
TTCTTCCGTTCGACAACCCCATTCTGCTGCGGTGACCTTGGAACCGTAAGAAATCTTCTGATGCCATTAACCTCACAAAAATCATTAAATTGCTTAGAAGTGAATTCACCACCTCTGTCTGTTCGCAAGGCTTTAATAAAGAAGCCACTTTCATTTTCCACCAACACTTTGAACTTTTTAAACACATCAAAAGCTTCAGACTTCTCCTTCAAAAAATATGCCTAAGTTTTGCGACTAAAATCATCGATAAATAGCAGGAAATATTTGTTCTTACCAGAAGAGGATGGATTAGTGGGACCACAAATATCAGCATGGACAAGTTGAAGTGGTTTTGTTGATCTTAATAGAGACTCCTTTGGAAAATTATTTCTGAAATGTTTGCCGTAGATGCAACCTTCACAAATCTGGTATGGATAATCAATATAAGGCAGTCCATGTACCATCTCTCCTGTCGCCAATTGCTTTAAACTTCCAAAATTTAGATGACCCATATGTTGATGCCACAACCAAGAAGAACATGATATAGCCATCTTCAAGCACCTGGCAGTATCAGATTGTAGTGGAAGAGAGAACATTTGATTCTTTGATATCTTCACTTTTGTAATAAGTTTATCCTTGGAGTCTCTAATTGTCAAGCCACCATCTTTCAATTGGATATCATAACCTTTCTCCAAAAGCTGACCCAAACTCAAAATATTTGATTTTAGTGCAGGAACATAGTAAGCTTGAGAAATAAATTGATGAGAACCATCTTTGCCCAAAACTAGAATATCACCACTACCTTCCATGTTAACTTTTCTTCCATCTCTAAAGGAAATACTTTTCTTAAAAGTCTCATTCAAAGAAACAAACAAATGTTTCTTGCCTGTCATGTGATTGCTTGCTCTAGTATTCAAAAACCAAGCTTCTTGATCTTTTTCTTCATGACTTGTCAAAAGAAAGACAGATTCTTCTTCTTGCTCCTCTTGCATACAATAAGACTTATCTTCTTTAACTCCAGCATTTCTACATTCTGAAGTAAAGTGGCCATACTTTTCAAAATTAAAACACTGCACATTCATCCTTTGTCCACATCCACGTCCACCACACCAGGTTCCTCTACCACATTCTCTTGAAATTTGTCTTTGTGTTGTTTACAATTGCCGTAGATTTGACTCTTCTGAGTTGTAGCAAAAGCCTCTTCCAAATCTGCACCTCTTACTCTATTATGATAATTTCCACGTCCTCTTCCAAAACTTTTGCCTCTTCCTCTTCCATATTGCATTTCTTCATTGTTTTTAGCTTTCTCATTGTCATTTATGAAAATTTTGATAGAAGAAGTTGTTCTTGAGGTTCTTTTTCCTTCATTATTTCTTCTCTGGCTTATAGAGAACCCATGAGTTGATCAATTCTCATGGTGTCCAAGTCTTTTGATTCTTCAATGGCCACAATAATATAATTTTGGGTCAAGAGATCTCATGATTTTTTTGATTACTTGAAAATCTTCAAGCTTTTCTCCACATCTTTGCATTTGATTAACTGTAACACCCCAAAATTCCCATTAAATTAAAATTTAAAATAAATGACATAGAAAAATGAAGGAAAATTTTTCGCGATTTATATTCAAGAATTAATTAGGTGAAAAAGTTGAGACTTAGAAAATTGAAAGGAATTATAGAGAGGGAGAAATTCAAAGTCGGGACTAATTGAGTTGAGTTAAGAGGAGGTTACGAATGGAAAAGTGGACCCAATCCCACTAAATAACCTTAAAAACCCTTCCATCCTCCTTATTACCTCTCCTCCATCGACATCTTCCTTTCTCTTTTCCCTCCACCACCGAAATCTCTCTCCCTCCAGCCAACCTCCGCAAAAACTGGAAGCTAGGGTCATTCAAGAGTCGATTCTTGAGTTGATTCAAGGTAAGTTCCTTTCCTTTTCTTTGAATCCCGTTTTCCTCAACTTCAAACCCTTATAAGTCTCTCCTTTTAGCTCTGATTTGAAAAATGATGGTTCTTCGGAAAGCTTAACATGTATACTACCTAGTAGTAACTATCTTTTGTGTTAAATTATGGTTTAGGCATGCGAAATCATTGATAGAACGGTAGCCTAGCAAAGTGACGAATTTGAGTTTTTTATGGCCGAAGTTCATTCTGTGTTTCGTTGCTTGGGTAAGTATCCTTGGAATCCATTAATGATGTGTTAGATGTCAATTTAATTGGGTGTTTTATGGTGAGGGAGATTGCAACAATAGTAGGAAGATGTCTAGGGTTTGGAAGAGAAAACGCCAGGAATGGGAAGGTTTGAGTATGTTGGAGAGTAAGGAACGTAAAATTATATCTAAATGAACTAGTGGAAAACATTAATGAGGGTTGGTGAAGAGAATTAAATGTTGTGGTTAAAGAAGAACATTAGGTACAAAAATTGTATGGAAAAAGTGATAGAGAGGAGCACATAAACCAATATAACATGCATATCATAAAGCATTCTTTCCATTTTATATGATTTCATGAATACTTGATTAATGTGAAACCATGATATTGATAATAGGAAATCTAAACCACGGAGAGGGAGGTTCACAACCTAGCCGTTAGGTGTTTCTTGTGAGGTAAGTAACACGTGCACAACTTGTCCCTCTACTTGTAGGCTTGAATATGGATTGGTGGTTTGGTTGATAATTAGTGTGTTGATTACACATTGTACTTGTATGATTGGTTCATGGTATGAATAGCTATGTTTTCTTGATGAGAATATGTAGATTGCTTAAAAGATGAATGAGCTTGTGTTATTGTTATGCTTGAATGCAATTGATGAGGGTAGGGTACTAAGTGTGTTATGTTGATGTTTTGGGAACAAATGTGATTTGTTTAAGAATGTGTGTGGTTATATGTTATGTTACCGGATAGGATGAACTAAGAGTATATTATGAATATGGAATAATGTTAATCTTGACACATTAAGATGGTTTACTTGATTTGGTATACCCATTGTGAAAATGTGTCTTATTGATATGAGTTGAATTGTGGGTGTATATTCATGTACACGTGTGTTTTCCCTTATGGCTATATTGATGAACTCATATGAGTTAAAACTAGTCAATGATGACTGTGATGCTTATGTGAGCTATGCTTAGTTAATTATTGTTTTGGTTGAGATTGTTTGATGGTTAAACTCCACATTGTGATTATGAAGCATAACATGATCAGATTGTGAATGCATGATGAATGCATGATTTGGTTGCATGGGATGTGCACATAACATTCATGCATTAGGGCTCATGAGTGGTAAAATAAAAAAAAACAACGGGCTCTTAGTGAGCAAGAAATAATGGCTCTTTGTGAGCATGAATGAGGGAGTGGCTATGGCTCTTGAGAGTGAAATTTACGGGTAGTATCTATCACATACTATACCGTGGCACAGTGGAAAAAGGTTCGATACGCTTAAAAGTGTACGAGTGTGCCAGACCAAGTAAGGGCAAAATTAAGGCCAAGTAAGGGCGTAAAATCTATGGATCCATAGTCATTATAACCTATACTACTGGCCGACGAGCCCATTTGTAAACGTTAATATTATGGCCAAGTAAAGCCATAAAATTCAAAATCTAAATGGGATCTCAGGTGATCATGCTCAAGAATTCATTAGATGGCATACATTCTCATTCTCATCATTTAAATAATTGGGCATGAATAAGTATGATGGCATACATTCTCATTCGCATTTTGGTATGTTTAACATTGTTTAGTTTGAAATGATAAAATGATATGTGTTGATTGTGCTTTCCATTTGCTTATAATGGTTAATACAAATGTTTGATACCGTGTGATATATGCTTAATGTGGTTATGTCTTCAAATGCAAATAGGGGTATGTGAAATGTTTTCGGAATAAGATTTGGTCATATGGATGGGGTATGTTTTGATACTTGTTATAGGTTTTCTTGTGATTTTTAAATGTTAAGATGATGAAGAGTGCTTATTGTGGCCATGTTATGTGTAGTATAATCTTGTGAAAACTTGACCATTTTATGTATATCCTATGGTTGAGTTCCAAGTGAAAATGTGGTATAAAGTGTTGGGTTTAATTGCTTGAAACTTGCTTGAGTGGTTGCGGTTTAATATGGTGAGGAATGGAACCAAATTTGGCTAAGTGCGGGTGACAGAACACCAGTCACGATCCTGACTCGCATGCTGGTCATAATTTTTAGGGTTTGTGACCAGTCACGAACGTGACTGACCCCAGTGCCGATCGTGACTGACCCCAGTCCCGATCGTGACTGAACCCAGTCCTGATCGTGACTGAACCCAGTCCCGATCGTGACTGGACTTCTGGCCGAGTTTAGCTAGGGTTTAGCTAGGGTTTCCACTAGCCACGAACGTGACTGACACCACTCACGATCGTGACTGGTCTCTGGCCAAACGTGATTGTTTTTGATGATTTCAGAAGGTGAACCACGTTCGTGGTTGTCTTAACCATGTTCGTGATTCAACTCTTGAGGCAAGCCCTTTATGAACTTAAAGGCAGCCACATTCGTGACTCATACCAGTCACGTTCGTGAATGCCATGCTAAACCACTTCTTGGTGCCAATTTAGGGAGTCACGAACGTGATTGAATCAATCACGATCGTGATTGCCCATCTGTCCAAAACATGATTGAAAGATTTGAGTCTAAATGAGTCCAAGTGTGTTCATTTATGTTAATAGGTCATATTTTGATCACATGCTTAAGACTGTACCATGAACTTCATATGGATTAAAACTTGAATATGAAACTCTTATCTAATTAACGATATGCTAGAAACAAGATGGACTTGATCAGTGATTCATTGGTATGAAATGGTTTTGAATGTATGCGTGATAATGTTAGTGGATTGATGATCAAAATGATTAAGTGTTTACAACATTGTATGGATAAATGAATGTATGTATGAATGTCAATGGTTTAGGGAAGTTGTCCATTTGGTAAGTGTTGCTTATTGGTTTTCACAACTCACTGCGTTTCATGCCTGCCATATTGGCAGGGATTTGAGGGATACAACAAGAAGGTGGATGACTCTTTTGATTGCTCCAACTCGTCTACAAAGAATTTGAAGAACTGAGGTGGCTGTCACCAGGGCTATATGATTACATGTCATGCATTTGTCTGTATTGAATCCTGAATAAGATAATACATATACATATACTAGTTTTTGGCCAGTTGTAACTGAATGAAAACAATTAGGTTCTTTTCTCTATAATCACATATATTCTGTAAACCTTGATCCTTTGTGAATCTCCTATAACCTTAAAAAGTTTCTATCTGTGGTATGTATATTTTATAATTGAATTTGTAAAATCAAACTCTTGCATTTCTGAGTATTCCAAATTTATTATCATTATCAAAACCTAGATGTCCAAGTTCGAGTATCACTTGAGCGAGGCAAAGTATAAATGAAAAGAAGTTGTAATCGAATTTGGTGGTCACATTGACACTAAATCGAAACAGGTAATAATGTAAATTTATTGTAAGAATTGAATTGTGCTTAATGAGAGTTGTTTTTTCTCACCAATTTGTTCTCTATAACTAATTTGCAGAGAAAACAACTTGATTTAGATGATTACTAATTGAATCATTTGAATATTAAAATTAAAGAAGTCAAGACAAGAAAAAGAGTAAAGGAGCTATGAACGCAAAAGGAAAAACGAGGTAATTTCAAGAATGTATTTAAAGCGGATGTCTCTCTTTTAAGAAAAAAAGATTTCGGGAATACAAATTCTAATTCTTATTTTTTTAATTATACAATCATATTTTTCTTATATTAACGTATGTTTTGATAATTTTATAGTGATTTGTGACGATTTCCGGAAAGCACTTAAATACTTTGTGGATTTTAAAGTTACAAAAATTTGAAACAAAACTGTGAACTCAAGCTTTTGTTAGTTAGAATTTCTATTGAACAAGAAGATTATCAAGGTAAACTAATTTTATTAAATAAATTTTATTTTATTATATAATTTTTGCATTAAATATTTTATTTGATGGATCAAAAGCTTTGAAAATGATGGACAAGATTGTCAATACCATTAACAGATATGATCGTAATAAACAATACATAAATCCAAAAGTGTCACTACTTCATGGCTATTTTCTTTTCTTGATATTTTAATATTTTATTGATTAATTTATTTAGTTTTATTGAGTTGTGATCTAATTTAATTATTTTTAATTCTTTTTTAGGAAGATTCTTCTGCATGATGGGAGATTTGTCAGGCTTGTGGATTTCTCGAATCTGTTAAGATTTTTGGAGAGAGTCTCACGTTAGATGAAATAGTTGAGGATGCTTGTGTTTTTTTACGTATTTCCAATACTTATGAAAAGAAGGTAATTTATGAAAATTTTTTATTCAATTTTATTGCTCTAATATAACATGAAGTTTTTAATATTATTGAACTAATGATTTTTTGTACAACATTAAAGTTTAAACAAAATGAAGCTGAACAGGCTGGAATGAGTAGCAAAGGAGAAATGAATGCAGATAATCTCACATTCTTTGCAATAATATTTTGATTATTATTATTATTTAATTTGAATTTATATTTTAAATATTTTTTGATATTTTTATTTTGTTTTGTTGTATAAGAAAATGAAGAAGAAAAAGCATACTCAAAGGAAGTTGAAACAAAAACATTAGATGTCACCTCTCGAACTTTGTCAGATGATCTTACAGTAGAAGAAAAAAGTAAGAAAATAATAATAATTTTCTTCTATTTTAATTTGTTTTATCATTTTGAAGCCTTGATAGAAATGTGTTTTATGCTTGACAAAGAAGAAAAATGAAAAAAAGTTGTAGCAATAATGATTTTTATTTTTATTGTTATTCAAAATGACTATTTTGATTCTTATTGTTAATTTATTTAAATTTATCTTTTAATATTTTAAAATAGTTTTCATATTTTTTAAAGTAAATGATGAGAAAGTTTCAATGAATGAAATTAAGGCACATGCATCAGGTGTTGTTCCCTATTCAGAAGACGTTACTCATGAAGATGAAAAGTTGAGGTACAATTTTTTTTGTATTTTCATTAAAGCTAATTTAAATTTTATTATCTTTATGGTCATTTGTAGATGAATTAATCTACTGAGTTAATTTACTAGCATGCAACTGCTTATAAAAAATATTTAAATATGTTTTTAGTTGGTTGAAAATGTCATCTCAAAATTTAGGCTTTAATGTGTGCACAAAATAATTTAAATTTAGGAACCCATAAAATTATAAATTATAAAAATACAATTAGTTCAGTTTTTAATTACAATGTAAAAATAGTTTAAATTGACAATTTACGCTTTATATTCTCAGTCAAAGTGTTAACATTTGCATATGTATTTGTACCAATCTTGATGTAGTTTATATTTGCAGAATCCAGAACATATGACATACAATGAGCCTTATTTGTTCACTTTTATTGCAACTAATAATGAGAATATAATATACCATGAAAGTAACAAAGAAAAATTTTTAAGGAACCACATATAAAGAATGTGAAAACCTCGCTATGATTAAAATGATCAATTAACTTTTTAGAAGTATAATACTCCATCTTATTGTAGAATACTCTATTTCTATTAATTGATTGAATGAATATAGTACTCTATTTTATTGCAAAATACTTTATTTCTACTAATTAATTGGATAATTGGACTCTTAATTGGAGCTTTTTGATTTTGGAGTTCGTAAAGCTAGTCTGATGAAGACTATGTTACGATCTCTTTGTCAAGCAAATCAAAAAGTGTAACACTTTCAAGTTTGCCAATGAATTCACAGCTCAATATCAACAATACGTGCCAAATGTTTTAGACAAAAGAGTTGTGAAAGTAATTACTGTTGATTGGAGCATTTTTTTTAAAAGAAATCACCAACAATTTAAAAAGCTGGTATGCTTTTGTATTTTGTTGTTCTTCCAATCACAATTGGTGGGATTATATTCAATCGGATCTAAAAAATTATTAAGGTTAGTTAACAAATTTGAAAAATTGCCTTCTAATTTTTTTATAATCTTAATTTGTTTTTTTTCTAGAGTAATCATAAGATCATTTGCGAATCCTTATCCTACTTTAACCCATGGAAATTAGGTAAATAGCTTGGTAGTTTTTTGAGGAGAAGCAAAAACATATAACATAAATTATCTTGGTAAGATATTTAAATAATTGTCATATTAACTGTTATATAATTGGATGTGCTTTGAAAATTTAATAATGACATTTTAAAAGTAAGATTTTTTATTTTTAAAATTTGAAAATTATTTACAGCATATATAAATTTTTGTAATATTGATATGTTTCATTAGATGTGCATATATATGTCCAATTTATATTAATACTTTTCTTTTTTAATAAGAAATACTGGCTATATTACAAAAATAAAATGTTTGCATATGCTAATTACATGAATATTGATGAAAATACCACATGCAAAGTTGTGCAATTTTGATTGCACATGGATGACTCAAGGTGCAAGTTTTACTTTTTTTATGAAGCATTATCTTCTAAGGCATTCACATATTTTATGAGTGATATGTACCTAGTCGTTAAAATTGATATTTTTTTCTTTATATTTTATTCCTGCCTATTGTTGTTTTTCTTGTATAATAACTTTTAATTATTGATTTTCATAGGGAATGATCTAAAATATGCTTTTATATACCTTTTTTCAGAATTTAAAGAGCGATCAACTTTTTACAAGAACTTCATGATATATTTTTGGTCAGAAAGAGATGTATTGACTTTTATTACTACTTTATTTGAGCTTGATTCTTGCTTCATGTGGAACTAGTATTGGTGTTAATTGGTTCCACCTAGCGGATTTTTCACAATGTATTGAATTTTAAGAATAAGGAAGTTGATAGTCAAGTCGATGCAACATATATGGTCATTGATTCAATTAGATTTTAGCGCAATTACAGAAATAATTATAACACAAGTTGTGATCAAGAGAAACCGACAAGTTAATATAATTAAAATTTTTGTTAAATTAATACATATTTTTATTTTTAACTTTCTTTTGTCTACAACTTACGATAGAAGAATTTCAAATAAAAGTTGATGAAAAATTCGATATATATTGGAAAGCATTCATAACTATTGAGGCGTTACTTGAATAAACGAAGTCGTGATAGTAATTATGAGTAAATGACTTATTGCCGAAAGTTCATATGTTGATGTTCTATTTTTTCGATTTTGTTTATATCGATGTTTTTGTTATATATATAAGTCAAAAATTGTTACACTGTTGGAGTCATACAACTATTTGTTTATATGATATGATAAATTCCTAAGGACTTAATTGAGGTTTGGTTCAATCAACTGCAAGATCAAATAATGAATCTCTCATTGATGTGGTAAATTATGTTATGTCTGATTTGTATTTATTTCCATAGATCTGTAATGATGATGTAACTTAACCAATTCATATGATATCTTTTGATTATCGGCTATTGGATCTTCTCCTATATTGATTTTAGAGGAGAAAAGGTGTGTCCCTCTTTAGCTCTTAATTTTATTTTTTTCTCCTTGATATCTGATTATGAATCAATATATAGCTTTAGTAATTGCTTATGATATTACCCTTCCTTATTATTCTCTTTAGTTATATTTTAATTAATTACTTCAAGTTATTGTACATGCTTCACTGCAATTTCTGTCAAAATTTAATTGATTTTTTAGTCTACCAATGCATTTGCATTCAATATTCATTCATGAGTGATTTGAGAGTAAACATAACATTTCAACATTTTTAGTGAAATTTGTGAGGAAATTTATGACTTAAAAATAATGTCAACATTTGTTCACATTTCTTAGTAATCTTAAATGTGGTAACTATTGCTACGCGATAATGAATTTGTTTGTTATAAAACTTTGCATTTTTTTAGTGTTGTGTGACATAAATTATTGCTAGCATTTTCACCAGCACATTGCTGCGGAATCTAAAATAAAAAAATTATTATATAAAAAATATAAAATAATACTAAAATATAAAATTGCATATATTGAATTAATGTGATAAATAATTTCACATATGTCATTGTAACTTTTTTAAGACATTGTTAGAATAACATTAGTTGTTCACTAAAAGTTTCTTGATCTATATTGCATATAAGAATTTTTAGACTGAATTTATTTTTCACCTACGCTTTGCTAGGGGTCTTAAATAAAAAATTAAAGTTTCAGCACAAAAAAACTAAATATTTATAATAAGTATTTTTTATCGTAAAACAAAATAAGTTGTAAATAATTCTCCTATGTATTTAGGTTTTTGCAATATCTTTTTCAGCGATTGGTCAGTGAGCACCCTAAAATCTAAATCCTAAAATGACTTTCTCTGCATGTGAATATCTTGGTTCAGCACCTTGCATCACCTTGCAGGCATAATAAATTGGTTTGCCAATGGAATTTAGCAATACTGCAATTCACTAACACCCAAGTACATGGATAATCTTTCACCCTCCTTTGGTCTCGTTAGAAGTGGAATTTCCTTCTAATATTTCTTTAGATTTTTAAATGTTTCAACACATTCATTAGTCCATTTAAACTTCTTTCCTGCCCTCAAAGTTTTAAAAAATGGGAGACTTCTCTCTACATACTTAGATAAAAATCTGTTCAAGGCAGCAAGCCTTCCAATTAGCCTTTGCATCTCTTTCACTAAAGTTGGTGGTTTTATTTCACGTATAGCTCTCACCTTCTTAGAATTGGCCTCAATCCCTCTTTGGGTAGTCATATATCCCAAAAATTTTCCCAAGCCTACTCTAAAAGAGCACTTTGTAGGATTGAGCCTTAAGTTGTATTTTCTTATTGTGTCAAATACTACAATTAACTTTTTTGCATAAGATTCTTCCTTTTTACTCTTGACAATCATATCATCCACGTATGTTTCCATTGTATTCCCTAACAAGTCTTTAAATACCTTATTCACCATCTATTGGTATGTTGCCCTAACATTCTTTAAACCAAATGACATGACGTGGTAACAATATGTGCCCTTATTAGTTATGAATGTTGTCTTCTCTTCATCAGGTGGATTCATTGCAATCTGGTGCTATTCGGAGAATGCATCCATGAAACTTAACAATTCGTATCCCAAAGTTTCATCCACCAACTTATCAATTCAGAGAAGAGGGTACAAATCTTTGGGACAAACTTTATTCAAGTCACTGAAGTCTACACACATTCTCCACTTTCCGTTAGGTTTTGGAACTACCACCACATTCGCTAGCCAATCTGGATAGTATACTCACGAATAAATCCTACCTTTAATAATTTCTCAACTTCCTATTCTTTAGCCAATTGCCTCACCGGGGCAATGTTCCTCTTTTTCTATTTTATAGGAAATGCTTTGGGATCCGCATTAAGGCAATGCGAGATGATATATGAAATAATTCCTGGCATGTCCATGAGACTCCATGCAAATATGTTTGCATTACTCTTCAAGTAGTTGATGATTTCATTCTTTATTCCCTTTGGTAGATGGCTTCCTACATATACAAGCTTTTCTTCATCATTCTCATTTAACTTAACAGGCTCTAACTCCTCCAAAGGTTAGGGTTTTTCTTCCTTAAAGCGCACATCGTCAATAGCAATGGCTTTTTTAAATCTTTTACTTTTTATCATTCCTCCATTTTCAATGGTCTTAACAGACGAAACATAACATCTTCTCCCTTTTTTTATCTCCTCAGACTTCACCAGCTTCACTTGGTGTAGGGAACTTCATTAATAAGTATGCAAATGACACAATTGCCCTCATATCATTTATAGGGGTCTTCCAAGGATCATATTATAGGCCAAGGAGTTTGTTTTAACAATCATTAAGGTAGCCATTCTAGTAAAAATATGTGGATCGCTACCCAAAGTTACGACCAATTGTATAGAGCCTACAACAGGCACTGCCTCCCCTGTGAAGCTATACAATGGTGTGGATACCGATTTCATCCTATCAGGAGTAATGTTCATTTTTTGGAAGTAATTCCAATAAATGAGATTCACTGAGCTTTCACTATCAACAAGGATTCTTTCTACTGGGTGTTTTTCTATGACTATAGAGATAACTACTAGATCATCATGAGGCAAGACAATATTTCCCTTATCTGTTGAAGAAAAGGTGATAGATTGTTCCCCTTCATCAACTTCCATTAAAGAATTCACTTGCTATTCTTATCTTGCATAAGCTATTCTTGTCTTGCATAAGCTTTTCTTGTAGAAGAGGTGATCCTTGCCATTGTATCCCATACAGAAATGAAATTGATTGTTGGGAGGACTGGAGCATTATCATCAGTAGGATCCCTTCTCTCACTTCTTCTTTCTCCATTTGTGTTTCTTCTATCATGCCCCCTTTGTTCATCACCCCTCTCTCTTTGTTCATTATTGCGTCTTCTATCAAGATTCCCTCTCTGTTCATATGTTTTATCATAATTTCTTTTATCAGTTGTTTCCCTTTCTCCTCGAGAGGACTTACTTTTATCTCCTCTCCAAGCTTCTGTAAAAATGAATCTGTCTAACTTTCCTTCCCT
>CANYCX011841639.1:0-10453 GCA_948193385.1 Breynia disticha f. nivosa | reverse complement strand
AAAGTACGCGGGGTCGCTACGACTGCGCGTACTTTTCCCCCACTGCGCGTACTTGTTGAATTTCCGGAAAAATAATTTTGTTTATTTATTTATTTTTATTTTTCCAACTTATCTTTATATCAACCTCATATCAACCCTTTCTATTTACATTTAACTATCAATTATTAATTATTTAATCATTTATTATCGTTATTTTTAGACGAAAAATTTCCGGAATGTTACATTGATGGCCCTTAATCCTTGGATAATGAATCAACGTTTATTGAATTAGATAACGCAGGATGAATTTCCTTATCCTAAATGTTTAAATTACCTAACACACTTTACCAACAAAGTACTTAAGCATTAACTACTTTGGTAAGTGTGTTGTAGGTGTACTTACTGGGTATTTAGTTACTCACGTGCATGTGTGTTGTGGTGTGTGCAGGTTTAGGAGGACTTCTACGAGGAGGGTCAATCGAGCACATTTTTTAATAAACATGGATAGTATTGTAAAGGATTTTTTTAAAAATAAGTCAATAGGTTTAAAACATGATTTGAAGTATTGTGATTTAAATTTATGTTTATAAGATTTTCATATTATATATTTTGATGACTCTTTCAAATAAAAAAAATATCCATGTTTTCAAATTAATTAAGGATAATTAGGATTTTAATTTGGGTGTCACAGGTAGGTTGACAAATCAAATGTATTTGAAATCCTTATAGACAGAAGTTATTGGCTTCGTTTCCATTGTTCCTGCAGGTCTATAAATACTACTTCTTTTAGCAGGCTCCTGAGTTACAAGAGGAAAGACTCCAATTTTTTCAGAGAAAAACTTATTTCCCTCCATATGAAATCTTAGATGAGCTAATGTAACCAAAAACATAACTTTTTCTATGAAATTCTTACTCTTACAAGTACACAATGGATCTTCATCATCAAAAAGCAAGTAGTAACTTTCACATTTTTCATCTATTTGAACTGTATTATACATAACTGAGAATATTGGATCATGCGATATACTACTTGCGTCAAGTTGTTACAAACGAAATCGTAAATGTGACTTCTGTTTTTCTTCCTTTAAAAAAAAGGTTTGATAGCATTGGAATTTTGTCGAATATCTCCATGTTGAAAAATGTTTGTACAAAGTGTTTGTGCTCACATTTATAGTACAAGATAGAGACCTCAGAGTTGTATGTGTCACGACCCATTTTTGGACTCATAACCGGCGTACGCTACAGTTCGTCTATGGAAGCCCGACCTGCAACGTACAAGACTAAAATTACGTGAAAACTTATTATCTTAATATTTTAACTAATATGATTAAAATTACTAAATTGTAAAAATTTCATGATCATAAGTATGACATTTTCAGTTCAAAATAAAGTAGCAAAATAATAGATAGTAAGTTTTAAAATAAACCTACAGGCGGTATGAAGTATCTAATAATCACGTGCCCAAACAAACGGCTCAACGTCAAAGCTCATCAGAAGAAAATTCTGGAGAGAAAAGCTGCTACCTAAAACCACAGAAAATTCTGAGAGTTAATCTCCAGTGAGGGACGACACTCCAGACGGCTCAAGACCCCTCACACAACTGGTTTTGCAAAAAGAATTTTTAAAACCATACAGTAGTACTACTACTAGTACATGCAACTATTAGATATATCCAAATCATTTTCAAAACGTTTCCACAGATCATACAAGCATACGATTAAGTATGTCCAAATATATCAAGGCTGGGGACCAAAATGCTAATCTCACTAGGGATCTCGTCTCAAAATAGATGTAGCGTAATGTTCTGCAGCAGTGGCCATAGAACCCAAAACACTATATCAATTGGATGTTGAGTCAATGAGTCATAATATGAACTTTGTTGCTCTATCCCAAGACTCTAATCTTACCTAGGACTGTAATCTCAAGGCAAACGTGTATGTGACAACAGTCACCAAAATCCAGGCAGTGTAAATAATTATATCGACTGGATCCATGTGACTACATCACTATAAAAACTCCAAATTTGATAGGAGCTATCTCAAATCACAACAATTTGGCCAAAGAGGTTACTTTTAACCCAGTAACATGGGCATCCCAGCAACAATTTACAAATTTAAGCACATCTCACTATTTATTATGTAGAAGTATCAAAAAAGGTTGATTGATTTTCACATACAACAACTTTTTAGATTTGGTCAAATCTATAATTTAGTGTTTTTTTCAAGATATATGTGAACACATCAAAAGCTTATATATATAGATTTTGAAAGGACATAGTTATGTGTCTAAAGCTGCAATTGTGACCCCCAAATTCAAATACCACTTTTGATGGAATAATCATTTTTCTTTTCTTGTTAAGTGGTACTCGGACTCGAAAATCATAGATTTGAAAACAAAAATTCAAAACATAAGTTATAAAAATTTACATTTAATTACTTTAAGTAAACATGTACAATGTTTGAGAAGGAAAAATCTCAAAATGCTCAAGGTGTACAAAATAGAGTTAGGGTTATAAAAGAAAAGGAATCCATATGATGCCATTTCAATTATAACCTCACAAAAGACATGTATGCACTATCAAGTATTTATTACAAAGACTTGCATGATATGTAATCAAACTAAATCTTAGTCCACCGCCTACCTTGGTTCTCCTACTCTTTGCGTCTGAGTCGAAAACAAGCAAAATAGTCTTCATCTTCCCGTCCCAAAATCCTCTCAAGACCCAGCCAATATGGCAGGCATAATATGCGTGAGTTGTGAAACCCCATAAGCAGGACTTACCGAAATGGACAACTTTCTACACAATAGCATTCATACATACATTCTATCATTAATCCATCACGAACATAATTAACATATGACCGTGGCACATTCTTAAGCATAAATCAGGAAAATAGAATATGACATCAATGAACACACATGAACATATATGAACATAACCTTTGGATAGCAATGAACATATATGAACACAAATGTACATCAATGAACACCCAAACTGTTCATCCCTTTCTTGGACAGCAGAGCAGTCATGATCGTGATTGCTTAAATCACGTTCGTGACTCCCTCCATTTTTATGAATATAGGAGTTAGAATAACAGTCACGAATGTGACTGGTGTGAGTCATGAATGTGGCTATATTTCTATTTCTTGAATGGCTTGGTTCCATGGGTGAATCATGAACGTGATTGGGATGATCACGAATGTGGTTCCCCTTCGAAACTCATTAACCAATCCACCACGTTTGGCCAACAGACCAGTCACCTTCGTGACTAGGATTAGTCACGTTCGTGGCTGGTCAAAACACAAACAAACCCTAGCGAAACCCTTAAAACCCTAGTTGAAAGCCAGTCACGTTCGTGACTGGTTAAAAACCCTCACAATTTGTGTTCAGCAAGCCAGTCACGATCGTGACTGGAATCATTCACGTTCGTGACTGTTGTTCTATCACCATACTTAGCCAAGTTTTTGGTTTCATTCATTCCCATATCCATTCATGGTATTCCAACAAGTTTCAAACAATATAATCCCCTAATTTCATATCCTATTTTCACTCAATTTCATATCAAATTTCTATATGATCAAGGTACACATAAAAAATAGTATTAACAACCACTCCTCATCATCTTTAACAATTAGCAATCAAGTTAAGTCTATAAGAAACATCAAATATAACATAACCATATGACTAATCTCATTTCCAAACATTTCATTTCATGCCCATCAATTCACATGTGACCATGCCCATTGCAACAATCTTATGAATGGAATGTATTCTACCGATGCACTCCTGAACATGATCAACCCTGAGCCCAGTTATCATTTCAATTTATACCCTCACTTGGCCTTAATACTGACGTTTTCAAATGGGCCTTATCTGCTGGGAGTATGTAGTTATAAATATAGATCCATAATAATCTTACACACTAAGCGCCCATAGTTTGCACACTAAGTGCCCATAAATGTTTGCACGCTCGCACACACGTCTGTGCACCGAGCATTTTGCCACTGTGCCCCGGTTTAGCATTTGTTATATACTACCCGTACCTTTGTTTTGCGTACTAAGCACCCGTAAATTGCACACTAAGTGCCCATAACCACTCCCTCACTATGCACACTGAGTGCCCTTTTTATTTTATTAAATGTACTCCCCATGAGTCCTAATGCATGAATGATATGTGCATAAATTGTGCAACTCAAATCATGCACAAATAATCCACTCATGCCATGTTTTATGATCATATGTAGCTCAATCTTTAACCATCAACAATCTCAACACAAACACTAGCATAGCCAACAGTATAAGAATACACTTATCATATCACACAAGGCATTCCAAACTACATCATCCAATTCAAACATGCTTTCATATTCACATATCAACACATAGTCACACTTCCTTGATACCAATCACTCAAGCACATACATATTCCTACAAGAAAACATTCAAACCAAGGAAAATTGCATTCGTTTTGCTTACCTTGAAAGAATCGACTAACGGCTCAGTTGGGAACCTCCCTCACCGTGAGTCGAACTTCCTATTATGCATATTATGAACTCATATCAATTCCATGTGCATGTAACGATGCAAACATGAAAGACTAATGATTATCGTATGCATATGTGTTATATAGTTCACTTTTTTTTTCTTTCTCTATCCCCACCATTAATGTTCTTTTTAACCTCATTAATGTTCTTCCTAACTATCACATTTAATTATTCACCTACTTACACCAACCTTCATTAATGTTCTAATTGTTCTAATAAGTTTATTTAGGTCAGTTGATATGATTCTTACGCTTTAATATGTTCCGAACATCCTTACTCTCGATTTTCTCTCCTAAACCTGACATTTTCCTACTCTTACTTTAATCTCTCACACCATACAACAACCAATGAAATTGATACTCTAATTTCACTCAATTGACTCTAAGGAAGCTTACCAAAGTGACAAAACACGGAAGAAACTTCGGGCACAAAAACTCCAAATTCGTCACTTTGAAAGGGGTGCTTCCTATCGTCAATTTTTGGCACCTAAAACACAATTTAACACCAAAAATGGTTACTATGAGGTAGGATACATGTTAAGCTTTCCAACGAGCTATCATTTTCTCAAATCAGAGCTCAAACGAAAGAGATGCGGTTGGAAAACTAGGGTTAGGGATAATTCTGAGATTTACGAGAGCAAGGGAGAAAGACTTACCAAGTTTCAACTTCCGACTTCTTTCAGGGCTCCCTAACACCAGGGTTTTCGTAAGGGAAGATAGTAATGAAGGTTTTTGAGCGATGGAGGGAGAGTGTAGAGAGAAAAGAAACATGTATGTGGTGGAGAGGAAAGAGAGCTTAGGTTCTTTTAAAGTTAATTTACTTGGACACTTATGCCCTTTTGGCTATGATTTCATATTCCTCTTTTTTGCTCGGTATTTTCTCTAACTTAGACTTCCGTAAATCTCCTTCCACCAAATTTTAATTTATTACATTTCGCAAAAAAATTATTAAAAATTTATTCATATTTTCCTACGTATTTTAATTTAAATTTTAATTAAAAGAGAAATTGAGGGCGTTACAGCAATCGCACTTATCTGGCGCTCCTAGCTGCCGAAACCTCGCACATGACTCTGGAGCTTCTAGGGAATACACTGGCATTGGGTGTAACTTCCAAGCATCTAAATCGGAGAGGAAATGGAGGAAAACACTATTTTTTCCTTTTGAACCAAAATCTGAACCTTATACGGTCGAAAACTCACCGAAAAATGGGAAGTTGACTGCGAAAGACAGTGGAGCAAGGTTTCTGGTCTGAGGAGATGTAGAGAGTGAGGTGCGACTGAGAGAGATGTGACAAAAAGAGGGATTTCAGTGATGAGGCATCGACTTCTTGGACAGAAAAGGAGAGATGAGAGAGGTGGTGTTATGGTTGGGGAGGGAAAAGAGAAAGGAAGGAGTTGTGGTTTGAGGGGGAGAAGAAAGGAAAAAGAAAGAGAGAAAGGGGAATGGAGGTTTCGGTTCGGGGAAGAAACAAGAAGGGGAAAAAGAAGGTTTAAGAGAGAATGAAATGGGTGAGAGGAAATGATGGAGGTGATGTGCATGTGGGTTAAGGGAGGAGGTATAGGTTGTTTGTCTTGGAAAAGACAAGAAGTATGGTGTGGTAAAGATATTTGGTATGGGTGAAATAATATTGAAATTGATTATTAAAGGGAGATAAAATTGGACATGATAAATCTAATTGTTTAAATACAAGGGTGTCCAAAAATTTTGTCCACCTCATTTTTATTTTTCGTTTAAGTTCATAAATTCACATTTATTCGTAAATTTTGAAAATTTTGAGAAATCAAAATTAAGCATTTAAAATTTTACAATTTACATTAAAATCGCGTTCATCTTTAAATTTAGAATATTTTAATTATTAAAATATTTCTGTAATTAATTAAATAATTTTTTTAATCAGGTCGAATCTAACTTCTGGTAAAGTCAAAATGAGTCCACTTACCTCAGTTTTTACAGTATGCCCATGTAATGGAACCTCTCGAATTGTCAACAAATCCAATTAGATTCTCTTATGACCATAATTTCTTACCCTCTTAGATACATTGACAGTTTCACTCTCTTTTTCTTGTTTCCATATACTTTGGACAATGCAAAGGGGAACAAATAAAGATGATGTAACCTCCTTTATTGCATACTTTTTCAATTTTCCATCAGTAGTACTCTTTTGTAGCAACATATTGTATACAATATTCCTCTACTCATCACTTAAGCAAATTTTCTATGTAAGTTGTCCATTGGTAATGACTCTAAATTTTTAATTTCTTGATTGAATAATCCTAACATTTCAAAGAAAAAATTCAGTTCAAATAATAAAATGAAGAAGTAAAATTACGACATATAAATAAAATTGTGTTATCAAGTCTAAATAATAACTCTAAAATCTCCAAACAAAACATAACAACATAATACAGTTCCCAACACCAATCACTATCATATCAAGGAAACCCAACAACATTAAGCAATAAAATAATTGAATGCTACACTATATTTTCTTGATTCAAACATTATACCATAATAAAGTTCAAATGCTACACTACGTACTCAAATTTTGCCATGGTGAACAATTAAATATATATTTGGACAAGTACGCGTGGTGGGCGTGGAGTACGCATGGTCGTGCCCACCACACATTTTTCCTTCCTCACCACATGTAGTTCTCTGTTTTGATAGTTTCTCTTTTCTTTTGGTTACTTTATGTAACCCTTTTATCACTCTTATATCAACCTTCTTCTAGATTGTTTCCAATCATTTATTTTTCTTCATTTTATCACTTAAATTCTTATTTTATTAATTATTTTACTTATAACATTAATTAAATGGTTTTGGGACGAGAATGTTACAATTTATTAGCCCTTGCGCATTTGAAAAAAAATGTGAGAAACACATTTGGTATATAATTTCCATGTGTTAGAAATAGAAAGATGATTGACTTCTATAACGAACATACCTAAAGATGAGATTGCGCCTCCATTTTTCTTCATCTCTTCCATGTAGAGAGTGTAGTAATTACGCCAATGCCCTAAATTATTGAGTGGTTGCATACACTCTGCTTCTCATTTTTTAGGTTTAGGCTGAGACATCTTGTCCTCCTTAGGATAGGGAGACTCAGTCTTTCTTCCCTTGGTTTTCTCCTTGAGCTACTTAGCTTTGCCTTTGCCATTTTCACCTTTGGAAATCACCTTATTTTGGACCAATAGCATGGGTTTGGTCTTATGAATATTTTTGGTCTTATGAATATTTTCTTCAGTTGTCATGAGCATTCCATGCAACTAAATTACCCAATTATTCATCCTATCACTACAAGATTTTGTGAAACTAGTGTCTAAAATTTAGCATCTAAAATTTAGTGTCTAATAATTTTTTACGCTAAATTCACACATTTAACATCCACGTGGATGCTAAAAATTTAGCATTCATGTGTCTGCTAAATTAGCGTCCACTTAATTAATGGATCCCATGAATAGTGATGTTAGAAAGTTTGACGCCAAGTTTAGCGCCCACGTGGAGGCTAATTTTTTGACCCAGTGCATAGTGACGCAAGAAAAATTCCCGCAAAAATTAGCATCCAAGTGGATGCTAAAATTCGCAAAAAAAATTTTCGCCAAATTCATTTATAAGTAGGTCATCAAGCTTCTTTGAAGTATGTATCATAAAAATTTATTGAAAATTTAGTGATCGATAGTTTGTGAAGAAGAAAAAGACGAAAACGTTGGCGCATTTGTTCGTTGGAACTTTAACAGATATAACTGTAAGTTTTGATGTGGATGGCGATGTAAGAGAAGGCGTACATTTGGAGATTTATCTATTTTCACATATTCTGGACGTACATCTAGCAGATCGGTTTGAAGATGTCTAACTGATGAGGATTACCACTTAATGCAACTTAATTTTTTTGTATTTTTTATATTAATTATGTAATCATTGGCTACTTAGTTTTTTTATAAAAATATTATGTATAAAATGTTTATATATGGTCTAATATTTAATATAAATATCACGAGTTTTATTTGATGCAGATTTTTGAAAAAAATAATTATAGAATAAAATTATGTAAAATCAATTGTCAGCCTTATGATTGAATGTAACTCCCTGAAAAATATAACCAATTTGCATAAAATTCGGCAGAAACAGTAGGCGAGAACGGCCTGGCGAATGGCCAGTACTGACAGTTCCCCAATCCGTTCTCAACACGGAAAAACATTTCGAATTTTGCCCCGAATAATGTCGAAACGACTTGGCAAACGGTTTGTGTAGACCGTTCTCCAAACTATTTCGATCGATGGGATTTTAAAATCAGAATCGTATCTTGAAAGATTTGAGAGAGAGGAAACAAAAACCTACCCTAGTCTTGTCCTAACCGACACTCTGACTTTTCTCACCCTCAAGAGACCCTCCCAAGCCATTTTCAAACCCTAAAACCTTCCTCCTCACTCATAGTTTCATAGATTTAATCAAGAAAGATTTCCTTGGGCAGATTCTTGAGCGAAAGTAACGTGGAGCAAGGTAAGTCTTTGATTATGTGTTAAGATGAGTGAGTTGTAGAATGGGATGGGTTAAGTGAATTTTGTGTCAGAGTCCCGATTGTGTGAGCCTTTATTATGTTTTTAGTAAGATTTAAGAGAGGTTAAGGAAATGGGTTGGGGATAATGTAGGAGATTTGTGGGTTAAGGGTAGGATTGAGAGATTTCGGTGAAAATGTGTGTATTAATGTTGTGATTATGGATCGAAATCATGTAGGAAACGTTGTACGGGACTCGAGTGGGAGTTGAGCGATGAGCCCGAGTACACGAAGTTCGAGGTAAGTGTCTACATTTACCATTGTAGGTTTTGTATCTGTGGTTAAACATAGACGATAATTGTGCATTGGTTAAGATAGTAGTGAACAAGAGTCTTAAATGGACCTTAAGGATTGTGTGATTTTTGGATGACAATGTTGTGACTTTGGTATGGATTATATGAAATTGATATGATATGCTCTTATGAGTTGTGTGAGTTCGTATGAGTTATGTGACTTAATGTGGGTTATTTGCCGATGTTATATGGTTGCCATGATTGTGTGATATTGTGAATGCAAGTATAATGTATGTGGTCTGAAGATGATAATGTTGGCATATAATGTGTACGAAATATGAATTATGAACTTGGAAACAAATACTTGCTAGTGATGCTTGTAAACTGATGAAATTGAAATGCATGTGGCATGATTTGCATCTGAGATTGTGTGGCCATAATGAATGATATATGTTCATGTGTTGCATTGCATTGTTGTGTGACACTTGGCCACGAGATTCTGGGTGAGAGCTCGATACTGGTCTGGGACCTAGGATATTCTGAGAGAGTTCTTAATGTCAGTCTGGGACCGAGGTTATTCTGAGTTGGGCTCGATGCCAGATTGGGTTCGAGGATATTCCAAGAGAAATCTCGATGTCGGTCTAGGACCGAGGAAAAAGGAAGACCCCAGGGCATGCATAGTTGTGTGAGAATGCGTTGACATTACGTCTTTGCATTCATCCTTATTTATGTCACATGTGCATGAATTGAATCTTGTTTATGCTTACCATGAATATGGGGCGATTGTTTGGGAGTCAATACAATGGATTGTGTTTAGGAGTATTATGTGATTGGTATGTTTAAACTATGTTCTTGGAGGAATTGGCATATGTATATGTGAATGGACTTGATTGATAAATGATGTTCTTAAGATCCTAGTATAAACATTGTCATAATAATGCTTATGGCTTGCAATTCTTAGGATACCATGTAACATTCTTATTTAAGCATATCGATCCAATGTATTCTCCTTGTAATGTATCTATGTTCTCTATGTTGCATAATTTCTTACATAACTATATCATAAAGACACATATCGATCCTAGTTCATTGCAATTTTCTTTATCAATGATTGAGTAGAGATATTTTGAATGTTGATCTT
>CANYCX011841602.1:0-12493 GCA_948193385.1 Breynia disticha f. nivosa | reverse complement strand
AATGAATTGTGGTGATATTGATTTAGTGAATATGGTATGATGATAAATATGATTTGGAAAGTTAATTGAGTGTTTGAATGAGGGGTTTTGTTGATAATTTTGAGTGAGAAAAAGGATTAAGAATTGAATGTTTGATGATTTTAATTGAAGTTGACCAAGTTTTGGTTATGTTACTTACTAAATCTTATGACTTACGCAATTATTATTATTGCCTGCAACGCTCGGTAGGAAATTGAGCAGGTTTCTGTTTAAGACGAAAAGGGTACAGCTTTGCTCATATTTTTGGAGACTTAAAGAGAAAGAACCAAGGTGTGCTACCACTGTTTTGGATTAGGGTTAAAATTGTACATCACTATGCATACATTCTACTATTTGTATTATGAATTTATTTTGTAAAATATTATAAGGATGATATGTAAATGAATTTGATATGAATGAGTTTCAAATTCTGTTTGCTTATTATTTATTTAGTATTATTAAAATTTAAAACTTGATTTCTGGAATTTGAATATCACTTATAGGAGGGAAGTATACGTAGGTGATATTTGAATTTCAAGGGTCACACGAAATCGCACTTAGGGTTGAAAAACCCAATCACGTCACTATTCACCCCGTATGCTCTAACCTCAATTTTGGCCACCTAACACAGGTATAAACACCAAAAATAGGTACCAGAGGTTAGTACACATACTAAGCTCCCAACGAGCCATTTTACGCTCAAATCGGAGCTTAAACGACCTAGTTTTAAGGGTAAAATCCATAATCAAGGCATAAAAACGGGATTTCCACAATTACAGAAGAAATTCTTACCGTATCTTAGCCCTTGATCGGTTCTGAACCATTGTGTCACTAGGATTTCACCAAGAACGGATTTCCTAGGGTTTCTTTTGGGTTAGAGACAAAGTATAGAGGAAGAGAGAGAGTGCTTTAATGGTATGTAGAGAGAGTGAATTAGAGAGATATATATAAAGTTAGGTTCATGACGATTTTGCCCTCGGGCACTATTGGCCATCTTTCCTCCGGTTTTTACTTTTCCCCGGCGATCTAAACACCCTAAAATATTTATTACTCATAAATTTTCCTTTCCTCTACTCAACCACTATTCGATTAAATTTGCAAAAAATTTCCTCATATTTTTATTAAATATTTAATTTTAATTTTAAAATTAATGCAAAATGGAGGGCGTTACAAAGTATGATTGATTAAATGTTCATTGTTGTGAATGCTAAAAAATGTGTTAAATTAGTTATGTGCAAAGTGTGCAAATGATTGATATACATGAGGTGATGTTGAAATCAGTTGTGAATGCATGAACTAAGTTTAACAAATTTTATGTTTATTAAGATTACACTTGTATTGTGTGTACTATTGGTTGTTATGTTGTATTATGGAAGGAATGGTGATTGATCATAAATGAGTAATGTGTTATCATTGCAGAATGGTGCATGTGGAATGTATTTTATGGGAATTGTTATAGTTGCACCTATGATATTATGGCAATGCATGAGCATGGCGTAACATGTTCATAGTAAGGAAAAGAAAGAGGAGCATGTGCTCAAGAGAGAGAAAATCAACAAAAATATGAAGCACGTGCTCACCGTCGGTAAATAAAGGAACATGTGCGCACGAGGGAGAAATCCCTCAAAAACGAATAACGAGTGTATGCTCAATAAAGGGATAACTCTAATAAAATTAAACTAAGGACCGTGTGCTCACCATCGATATTAATAGGAGTGTGTGTTCATGAGCAAGAGATCTGTAACATTCTGGGCATTTTTAGTCATAAATTATGATAATTAAGTGTTTAAACATCAATACATAAAGGTTGATCAAAGGTCTATATAAGGTTGACATGAAATGATCGAAAAAAATTGGAGAAATACTGAAATTGGGAAGTACGCATAGTGGACAAAAAACTATGCACAGTCGGCACTACCACGCGTAGTTCACATGCCACCACGCGTGGATCCCGGTTATGCTGAAAAAAATATAAGTTTCGATCGATGAAGCGGCAAGAATTCATTTTACCTTCCAAACCAAAACTTTTGCAGAGAAAAAACACCAGATCACAGTTGAGAAGAAGGGGGTTTGAGCAAGTGAAGTAAATTGAAGCTTGGTTCTTGCCTAAGTTAATAAGGTAAGATGGTAGGAAGGTATATATATATATAGTTGATTTAAGGTTCATGCCTGGTTTTTGCTGGATTAAATGGAAATAACTGATGTTATAGCTGCTGGAAATGATGAGTTTAAGTTGGAAAAACTTGGATTGAATGAATATATATGTTAAGATTGATTGGAGGAAGAAAGGGTTTAGGAAATGAAGAAGAAATTAAAGAAGATGTTAAGTTGACTTAGGTTTATAAAAGGTTTTGCGGGAAGTTATGACTTAGGATTTCGAAATATGTTTTAATGATTCTAAAGCGAGAATCAATGTGTGAATGATTACTTAATATGTCGTATATGGTTATTTTCGTATAGGAGGATCTGTACGACTGTGGGAGGATTTTGATTTGGAGTTTAGATTATTATTTTTGCTTGATTTCGAGGTAAGTGTTCTTATGCTTACTAAACTGATTCGTAATTGATTTGGATCTATGTTTATTAGGCAAATTAATGATAGTTGGCCTATAATGAATTGCTGAGATTGCTAGAGTTAGACGAATCATACTGAAAGTCGAATTGAATGACTTATGATATGATTGTTAAATGTTGATAAATAGTTGATATGATACCTGTATGGTATGTTTCGATTGAGATAGTTTTACTTGTGTGGTATGATTTTGTACGAAATGTTCTGTGTGAGATGTTGACATGTGATCTTCTTTTATTACTGTGTCCTACGAATGTTATTAAAGATAACATGATAAATAAGAACCTGTGTGGTATTCTTGTACCTATGTAGAGATGAATTGCTCTTTGTGAGCTAAGCTTTGTATGAATATGAAAGATATTCATATTTATTTCATTCATACATATTGCACAAGTCTGTGTGACACGAGCCTATGTGGTAAGCCTGTGTGGCATCTGATTATTCTTGTGTGGACTTACCTGTATGAATTAATAGACTGAGTTGTGTGCGGTCTGAAATCTCTCCTGTGTGGTACAGAGATAGTATTTAAGGACTGAGCTGTGTGCGGTCCAGAAACCCGGGTCATCATGTGTGGATTTGCATTAGCATTGACATTTTATTGCATATAATTTCATTTATGTCATATGTTGAGATCTGTGTGATCTAGTAGGCTGTGCGCCTATTTATATATGTAAATTCTTATGTTGACGATAGTATATGATCTGTTGATATTGCTGTGTGCAATATAACTGTTCTGTGTGAACTTATGCTACTGATAGTAACTTATGTGGAATGTTGAGCTGTGTGTTGTTTTCTATCTGCGTGAATTGTTTGTTTGGTATATGGGGATGCCTAGGGAGAAGATAGATGGGCACGTCCTCGTGCTGATTTATGTTTTCCCCTGCACATCATTTACGTAATAAAGCTAAGAATACTTACTGGGTATAGTTTATACTCGCCCCATTTATTGTTTAAATGATTGTGCAGATCGTAGGTAGCTGCTGCTACTGGAAGACAGCGTTGATCAGTATTCTCCAAGCTTGTGTCAGAGGTCGAGCTCCAGTTTACATTTTTGATATTTTGGTTTTGTACATATGTTGTACATTTGTATATACACGCAGGATTTTTGTTTGAAATGTTTTCAAACTTATTTTGCTTCTGCTGTTATTATGTTTTCAAATGTAATAGTTTGGGCCGTGATTTTATAATACAATGTGTATATATGTCTTTTATTTTCTCTCACTCCTCTATTTTTAGATTTGATTACGTATCATTTCTTTAAATTATAATGTTTATCAGGGAAATCAGGCTTTAAAAATGAGCTTCACATTTAGTAGTATCAAAGCAGGGATTAATTTCTCTGTGGACTGAGCCAATGATTTTCAATTTCTGTGTGATTTGAAAATTTGAAATGATTTTGAATTTCTAATTTTTATAATAGATGGAGCCGATAGACGATGTATCTCCTGATCACACTGCAGAGTCCAAAGACTCAGTCGAGGAACAGGTTCAGCCCCAGTACCTCCAGAGCAGCCTACGACATAGCAAGCAATACAGACTGTTATGCTTATACCTCTGTACGATCCTACATATGCTCCGTTCTAGAAGATGATGTAGAAGATAATGAGAGATCAAGGAAGAGGTTCATAGAGCCAGACGAACCTGAACATCGATAAAAAATTTACGGTAAAAAAGCAGGTGGCGAAGACGTTTGAGGGTACCACTAATCCAGCTGAGGCTGATGATTGGCTCAGGCATACAGAGAGCATTCTAACGCGTATGAGATGTACGGCAGAGAAAAAATTGAGGTACACTACTTCTCTTCTCGAGAAAGAAGCCTAGAATTAGTGCGAGTCGAGTCCAGATAGTCAGAGAGATCCTCTAGTCTTGACTTGGGATGATTTCCTGAGGAGATTTGCTGATAAGTACACTCCTCCACTTTATCAAACGAAGAAAAAGATAGAATTTCTAGAGTTGAAGCATAAAGAGATGATAGTGGTTGAGTACGAGGTAAATTTCACCAGGTTTTCTCGTAAAGCTCCAGAGTATGTTGATACTAATAGGAAGAGGAGGGATAGATTTGAGCGGGATTTGAGGTATCCGATTCGAGACAGAATTGCGATGAAACCTTCGACCCAGGAGTTACTGCTTGAGACAGTTTTTCGAGCCGAGGAATTAGAAGCAGAGGGTGATAAAGCTGGAGATAAGGGACATATGATTTTAGGTAGTTCTAGTACAGATAAGAAGAAAAAAAAGAGACAAACTTCAGGCCATCGATAGAGACAAGTGGTAGTCAGGGTAGACAGTCTGAGAGAGGAGCTGGAGGTGGTAGAGGTTATTTCACCAAACCTCCTATTCCTCAAGGTCGCAGTACAAGTACAGATACTGACAGTGATGATCGACGTTATTATACTTGCCGTCAGTTTGGTCAATTTTCCATAGATTGCCCACAGAGACAAGGTATACAATGTGTTGAGTTTTGAGAAATAGTGGTGTAGGTGAGACTATGCCTGTAGTTTCTGCTGGTACTGGTTGAGGTAGAGGTAGCAGAGGTTCTGAATCTATTTCTAGAGGTGGATCCAGAAGCCAGAGGTAGAGTAGTTGGTTCAAGTAGAGGAGGTGGATCTACTAGAGCAACAACACCTGCAGGGTCAGCACCATAGGCCCGAGTTTATCCTATGACTAGAGATGAGGCTGCAGAGGATCCATACGTGATTACTGGTACTGTTTTTATCTTTACATATACTACTTCAGTATTGATTGATCCAGGTTCTACGTGCTCTTTTGTGAGTGAGTTTGTAGTAGACCATATTGGAGGTAGTACAGAGCATTTGGGCTATACTGTTTTTGTATTGATGCCTACTGGTGGTACTTTGTTGGTTAGACGTATATTACGACGTTGTGAGTTACATATTGGCAAGTCGACGTATTTAGCAGATATGATTATTTTGAGGATGGCGGAATTTGGGATTATATTAGGGATGGATTGGTTATCCAGAAATGGTGCTATGGTCGACTACTATTCAAAACAAGTAGTGATTGAGGTGATGGTGACAGACATGTAATGTTAGTAGGTGAAAGGAAGACTATTCCTTCTTGCCTGATTTCAGCAGTGATTGTTGCGAGGTTGATACGAGAGGGTTGTTATGCTTATCTTGCTTTAGTAGTTGATTTGAATCAAGCTACATTAGAGGTGCGAGATGTAGAGATTGTTTGTGAGTATTCTGAGGTATTTCCTGATGAGTTACTGGAATTGCCACCATAGCGAGAGGCTGATTTCAGGATAGACACTATGCCGATAGCAGCACCAGTTTCTATTGCACCTTACAGGATGGCAGCTGTTGAGTTACAGGAGTTCAAACGACAGTTGGAAGAGTTGTTAGAGAAAGGTTTCATACGACCTAGATTATCACCTTGGGGAGCACCAGTGTTGTTCGTACAGAAGAAGGACGGTAGTATGCGATTGTGTATCGATTATCATCAGCAGAATAAAGTGACAGTAAAGAACAAGTATCCACTGCCTCGGATAAACGCTTTGATTAATCAGCTGCGGGGGGCTACTGTATTTTTGAAACTTGATCTCAGATCAGGTTATTGGCAGCTGAGAGTCGAGGATAGCTCGATTGAGAAAACTGCTTTCGAGAGTCGTTATAGGCATTTTGAGTTCACTGTTATGCCATTCTGGTTGACGAATGCACCAGCGGTATTTATGGTACTGATGAATAAGGTATTCAAGCCTTATTTAGATTAATTTGTGGTTGTATTTATTGATGATGTTCTGGTATATTCAAAAGATAGGGAGGAGCACAGGCAACATTTGAGGATTGTGCTCGATGTACTGAAAGAAAAAGAGTTGTATGCTAAGTTCAGTAAATGCGAGTTTTCTGGGTGAAACGAGCCTGTGTGACACGAGCTTGTGTGGCATCTGAATATTCATGTGTGGACTTACCTGTATGAATTAATAGATTGAGTTGTGTGATGTCTGAAATCTCTTCTGTATGGTACAGAGATAGTATCTGAGGACTGAGCTGCGTGCGGTCCAGAAACCCACGTCATCCTGTGTGGATTTTCATTAACATTGACATTTTATTGCATAAAATTGCATTTATGTCATATGTTGAGATCTGTGTGATCTAGTTGGCTGTGTGAACTGTTTGTTTGGCAAACAGGGATGTCTATGGAGAAGATAGATGCACACGTCCTCGTGCTGATTTATGCTTTCCCATGCACATCATTTACGTTATAAAGCTAAGAATACTTACTGGGTATAGTTTATACTCGCCTTGTTTATTGTTTAAATGATTGTGCGGATCGTAGGTCGCTGCTGTTACTGGACGACAGTGTTGATCAGTATTCTTCGAGGTTACGTCAAAGGTCGAGCTCCAGTTTACATTTTTGATATTTTGGTTTTGTACATATGTTGTACATTTGTATATACACATAGGATTTTAGTTTGAAATGTTTTCAAACTTATTTTGCTTCCACTGTTATTATGTTTTCAAATGTAACAGTTTGGGCCGAGATTTTATAATACAGCATGTATATGTATCTTTTATTTTCTCTCTCTCCTCTGTTTTTAGATTTGATATCGTATCATTTCTTTAAATTATAACGTTTATTAGGGAAATCAGGTTTTAAAAATGAGCTTCACATTTAGTGGTATCAAAGCAAAGATTAAATTCTCTACGGACTGTGCCAATGATTTTCAATCTCTGTGTGATATGAAAATCTGAAATGATTTTGAATTTCTGATTTTTATAACAAATGGAGCCGATAGACGACGTATCTTCTTATCACATTGCAGAGTCCAGAGATTCACTCGAGGGACAGGGTTCAGCCCCAGTACCTCCAGAGCAACATACGACACAACCACCAGCACAAACTACTATACATATACCTCCGTACGATCCTGCATATGCTCCATTCTGGGAGATGGTGCAGAAGATGATGAGAGACAAGGGTAGAGGTTCAGGGAGCCATACGAACCTAAACATCAATAAAAATTTTGCAGAGGTAAGAAAACAGGGGGCGAAGACGTTTGAGGGTACCATTGATCTAGCTGAGGCTCATGACTGCCTCAAGCATACAGAGAGGATTCTAATGCGTATGAGATGTATGCCAGAGCAGAAATTGAGGAACACTACTTCTCTTCTCGAGAAAGCAACCTGGAATTGGTGGGAGTCGATTCCAGATAGTTAGAGAGATCCTCCAGTGTTGACCTGGGATGATTTCCTGGAGCTGAAACAGAAAGAGATGATAGTGGATAAGTAAGAGGCAGAGTTCATCAGGTGTTCTCGTTACGCTCCAGAGGATGTTGATATTGATAGGAAGAGGAGAGATAGATTTGAACGGGGTCCGAGTCAAGGAATTAGAGGCAGAGGGTGATAAAACTGGAGTTAAGCGACATATGATTTCAGGTAGTTCTAGTACAAATAAGAAGAAAAAGAAGAAGACAGACTTTAGGCCACCGAGAGAGACAGGTGATAATTAGGGCAGACAGTCAGGGCGAGGAGCTAGAGGTGGTAGAGGTCATTTCACCAGACCTCCTATTCCTTAGGGCTGCAGTACAGGTACAGATACTGACAGGGATGATCGACATTGTTATACTTGCTGTCAATTTGGTCATTTTTCCAGAGATTGCCCACAGAGACAGGGTATATAGGGTTTGCACACATTTGATTTGTAAACCATTTATCATGCTTCCACATTAGACTTCATATTTTGTATGCGACCAAACACTAGTCCAAGCTTTTAAAAGAAACATATTCATCTTTCTCTTCTCTCTCTCATCATATTTAATTATTTTTAAAAAATGGTTGCCATAATTTTATATTTATTTTGGATAATGGGATTTGCATTTTGGGTTTTATAAAGAATATGAATAGGATTTGTTTATGTTATTACATTTAAGAATTAAATAATTACTCACTGAGCTCACAACTCACCAATGTGCGAATTGTATATTTTATCAAGATCAAATAGATAGCCAGATTAGATTACTAGAATATCCACAGGTGGGTCAGCTTCTGCTTCACAGCATCTGTCTCTACCCCAGATACTATAGTTAGACCCATTCATATTGTATATTTTAAGAATTGCATGTTATGTTTGTATGTTGGTTAATCTTATATATGATGGTAGACAGATATAAATATGACTGATGATAGTACAGGTTGTGATGCTTGTTGATTTTGGATGATGATATATGTATAAGAGTTGATGTTGTTGATTATGAATGATCTTTAGGAATGATTGCAAGTTGATATGGAGTGCATTTTAGGCTCTAGCAGTTTCAGATGGGTCGTATTTAATTGACATAGAGACTGTGTTGAACAAAATAGGGGCATGCTAGATCAACACAAGGTCGAGCACATGGTTGAGTTGACTAACATGGGTTATGTTCTTAACGTGTATTAAATTGTATTGTGCACTGTATGCACAGAAAATGATGCGTGTTCAATATTTTATATTGAATTTACATGCATTGTTATCAATAATATATAATAGAAATAAAAACTTTTAATTATTTGCTTCTAAGTAGTAATATGAACAGTAATTATATGATCAATATGTTAATAAGGTTATGATGTTTTATTTTGGTATCATAGCAAGGATATGATCCATGAATAGTAATTAAATATATGATTTGTGTATGTATATATGTGTGCATTGGGTGAAATGTGTGCTAAACCATTCTTATTTTTTTTATAAATATGTCGCACCCATTACAATCTAAGGAGTGAGAGAGAGGGAGCTACAAACATTTAGGATATTGTGAAGATGTCTCATGTTGCATCACATCACGAGCCTTATGATCCAACTTACCCTTATTATGATCCAACATATCTTTATCCAAAACCACCCTATTATCCTATTTATAGGGATCTGCCTATAAGCTTCTATCAGATGAGATCCAAGAATATGAAGAAATTGGAGAAGTTAGAAGTTATTGAGTTTTGAAGTACTATTAATCCATGGTTTGCAAAGAACTGGTTACAAGAGATAGAAAGTGTGTTCGAGATGATGTATGCTAGCACAGAATATAAGTTAGTGTTTGTAGTATCATTATTATAGGTAGATGCGTATGACTATTGGAAAACAGTACCTATACTAGAGACTTTCCTCGAGTACTTAGATAGAAGGATTTTCTGAGGGAATTCAGAAGGAAATATCTACCAGAGGTTTATGTGGACACAAAAAAAGAAGCATTTATAGCTTTAAAAAAGGGAAAGATGATAGTAGTTGAGTATGAATTGAAGTTTACACAGTTGTCTCATTATTTTGTTAGTCACATCCAAAAGAGTTTAGAAGGCCTGGAAATAGAGCAGAGTTTACTCTGACTCTACCAGAGATTAAGGTTATGGTGGACTTAGACTACGACCCCATCCATTTTAGAGGTATCATGGTTGAGGGACTAAATGAATGATCAAGTAGAGGAGGACACAGTATTACAGCATCAGTTTTAAGATATATTAGACCATTCCATCCATAGTGTCAAAGGTATCACACAGGGAAGTGCAAGATGAATACTGGAGGTTGCTACATTTGTGGTCAAAAGGGACATTTTGTGAGAAAGTTTCCTAAAAGAAGGAATATAGACGAATTTGGAGGAAATTTACCTCAGGCACAATCAACATGCAAAGCAGTGATGCTATGTCTATAGTTAGTGGTAATTGAGGTCCAGGTAAAGGAGCTGCACGAGGTTCATCATCTAGCAGAGATAGAGGAGCTTTACATACTCAGGCACAGAAAAAGGTTAGGGTATTCACTACATCTAGACAGGAAGCAGCTAATACCCCTAAAGTTATCACTAGTAAGTTATATTTATTTAATATTCCTGCATACATGCTTATAGACCCAGGTTCTACCCATTCATTCATTACACCTATAATAATACATATAGTGAAAGTAAAACCAAAATCATTAACCTAGGACCTAGGAGTCCATACTCCTTTAGATGAAATGATGTGGGCACAGACAGTATATAAAAAATGTGTAATAAGGATTCAAAATGTAGAATTAATAGCAAAACTAATCCTATTAGAATTAACTAAATTTGATATTATATTAGGAATGGATTGCTTGTGTGAAACCTAATTTAATACTCGAATTTTTAATAAGAATAGAAATTCACACCCACTTTTTTGTTGAAAACAATACCTAGCAATGAAACATTTGTACATGGATTTAAAATTTCTGATATATCAAGTAGAAACACTTATTTTAAAATCCCTTACAATACTATCCATGTTTAGATTCAAATTGTGCTCTGTTGATCTTCCTCGTAGAGTTCCTCCTAAACTTGCACACACCATAAACACACATGCACGTGAGTAACTAAATACCAGTAAGTACACCTATGACATTTACCAAAGTAGTTAATGCTTAAGTACTCATTAGTAAAGTGTGTTAGGTGTTTTAGACATTTAGGATAAGGAAATTCATCCTACGTTATCTAATTCAATAGACATCAATTCGTTACTCAAAGGTTAAGGCCACGAATCATAACCTAAACTAAACCAACAAGGATTAGGTCGGTTGCTATACTCATTTTCCCTTGAACATATAAAATTTTAAGCTGCCAGTTGCATGGAAACCATGTAGGGAACGACCTGCATAGACTGTTCTCCTGGCTCTCTCACCCTACTGATTTGTTTTTATAAGTGGAATGGCTTGGGAAACGGTTTGGATAGGCTATTTCCCAGCCTGTTCTGACCTTTTGGATTTGTTCTGTAAGTGGAACGGCTAAGGAAATGGTTTGTATAGGTCGTTTCCCTACCTGCTCCGACCTGTTGTGCCTAACAAATAGCAACATTTAACACTTGGCATTTCACACAAATCAAACTCAACTCAAAGACATCTCAAACAGGTCAACCACATCAAGAAAACACTCTTAATCAAACCTTCACATTTAAATTCCAAAGTCGCCATTATACATTACATTAAGTACTTTCCACAACAATTCACATTCCATTTCTCACATTAATTCATAGTTATGCAATTTGCACAGCAATAATACAAACGCATTGGGTCCCACATCCAAAACCAAACAATGTTAAATATAAAAGTATGCACTTATGAAAATCCATGCAAATCACACAAATGCATGCCCCAGGGTCTTTCTTGTGCCCACAAGAGAGTCTACTCTTGTATATTGGTTGATCCCCACAAAAAATTTAAAACTTTCACTCTGTTGGCTAATACCCACATTTTATGAACACACAACAATGTTTATGCTTATTCATATGACATGAATAAATGAAACACAACATTACAAATCCCAATCTCAAACACATACTAGGTCTTGGCTTATATCATCTCACAATATAATACAAGCATTTACAATCCTTCACCAAATTCATGCCACATAACTCATTGGTCAAACCATATTTCCATTCTATTTCCATAATCATAATTCAAGCAAATCCACATCTCATCATCTCACTCAAACAACTCACAAGTTTAAATCTGTGTGCCTTTCAAACAATATTAATAATCCACACTCACATTAATACATGATTCACCACAATGCAATACATTAATCCAACACACAAAGCCTATACATACAATCCATTTTTATATCCAAACTAAACAATGTTTTAATATACACTTATGAATGCCAATGCAAGTCATACAAATGCATGCCTCTAGGTCTTTCTTGCACATATGAGAGAGTCTACTATTGTCTATTGGCTAAATGTGACGCCCAAATTTGAATGCCATTTCATAATTAATTACTTATTTTTCCCAAGAAATGGCACCCAAACTTGGACAACATTTTTATTTTAGAAAAATACAATTTAAATAAAATATAAGAAAATAAAATAGGAGGAAATGAAATTAAATTTATTTAAAGTAAATACACACATTTCATTTTATTAAAAACATTCACAAGGTTTGCGAAGGCCCAAGCCCATTACATCA